>PVJD01005061.1:104324-122695 GCA_004026545.1 Mormoops blainvillei
TAGGGGAATGCAAAATGACCCTTTAGGGAGCATGCCTGTACCTTTCCCTGCCCCACCCCCAGGCATGCTACCTTTGCCTTTCCCTCTGCTAAGCTCCAAGAACCCTTTTGCCTCTGTAATGTGTTTCCCGAGCCTACACAGCCCAGCTGGCTCAATTCTACTACCTTTGTAACTTTCTAAATAAACTTGCTCTTATATTTTGGGGGAGGAAAAAAAAGAAAATAACCAGTCCATGTCCTGCTACCAAGTGTAACGTTTTGGTATATTTCTACCTTTTCTCTATGTGTGGGTCTTTTTAAAAAAATTAATGATTCTTAAACTTCTGTTTTTTTCTCTTCTACAATTTGGAATATCTTAGAGACCTGATGCACTTACATTTCTAAAAGCAGGAATGAAATCTTTGAACTAATTATTGTTTTTAAAACCTAGGACTACAGAGATATTATAGATACTCCAATGGATTTTGGAACAGTAAGGGAAACTTTAGAAGCGGAAAATTATGACAGCCCTTTGGAATTTTGCAAAGACATCCGGTTGATATTTAGCAATGCAAAAGCATATACACCAAACAAAAGATCAAAGGTAATTTAAAAGTGGTTTATAAGAAGAAAAGAGCATGATCTGTGTAGATGATTTCTGCTGGCTGGTAGAGGTTGGAACATTAAAGATAAGTGAATAGAGCAGGACTACTATTGAAAATAGAGCTTCTGCCACTGACCAAATATCTGCCATTGCTACTTCACAACAATTAATGTTTATCTTTTCTAAAGTTTTATAAACAAATGAGGATTGGTAGGTGAGGGCCTCATTGAAAAATGAAGAAATTTAAATTTGCTCTGTAGAGTGGGAAAAATCTATATTTTCATACCTATGGAGATCTTGAAAAGTGTGTTGAAAACTTACTGATAGAGCTGGAAGAATATTAAAAGTGAGAAAAGGAAGGTCTGAAGGTGGGGGGTGGGACTACTGATGTAAACTAGTATTTTGTATCCAAAGAAGCAGCACATGAGCTATCTGATAATTTAAGAATACAGGTATGGAGTACATTCCTAAACTTTGTTTAAAAAGTTGTACGTTGGGTAAGTTTTCAAGACTCATTGAAGTGTAATAAATATACAAGAGAGCACATACACTGTCGGAATTCTTACAAACAGTACAAACCTGTGTGGCCAAGGTACTGACTAATTTGAGAAAACAGCATTAATTTGAGAAGATTTTAAAGTGCTTACTTGATACAGCACTTTCTCTGTCTTCACTGACTCTCATTGTTAATCATTTTGTCTTAATTTCACTTTTAGTACCTATTGTCAGACTTCTGCATTATTGATTCTTGTCTCAGTTTGAGAACTCTATCGCATTCAGTATCCACATTGTTTATTGGGTCAGTTTGACATTCAAGTCTAAATTTTTCGGGCTTGTGTTATTGTCATTATTCACCATTTGTGAGACTATGCCTTTCTAGAAAGAAAATAAATTTTCTTCATGGCTTTTTTTCCTTTCATTTTAAACACGTTTGAGGATTTATACTCTACAAGTCACTATTTACAGAGTAGAATTTAATGGTTTTTACTATATTACATCACCAAATTTTCAAAATTGTGGTTCAGTCTTTGTGACACAAAATGTATAATTTTAACCATTTTCAGTATATAATTTAGTGGTATTAATTACATTCACAGTATTGTTTAACCATCACTGCTCTCTGTTTCCAAAACTCTTTTGACACCCCGCACAGAAACTCTGTAACCATTAAGCATTAACTCCACAGTCTCCCCTTCCCTCTTCTTTTGGTACCCTCTGATCTACTTTCTGTCTCTAAGAATTTGCCTGTTCTAGATATTTCTTATAAGTTGAATAACACAATTTGTCCTTTTGTGTCTAGCTTGTTTCACTTTTTCATAATGTCTTTTTGTATATTTTATTGATTATGCTAATACAGTTGTCTCATTTTTTTCTCTCCTTTATCCCCTCTGCCCTGCACGCTATCCCATCATCCCCACGTCAACATTTTCCTACCACCACTTTACCCAGCTCCACCCCTCCCCACCTCTAACCCTCAGTCCTTCCTCCATTTGGCTTTGTCCATGTTCCTTGATGACTCTTCCCCTCTTTTTCCCCTGTTCTTCTCTGCCCCTCCCCTTTGGTTACTGTCATTTTGTTTTTCAATGTTGCTGGTTATGTTTTGCTTGCTTATTTTGTTGGTTAGTTTCCACTTATAGGTGAGGTCGTACAGTATCTGTCTTTCACCGCCTGGCTTATTTCACTTAGCATAATACTCTCCGGTTCCCTCCATGCTGTTGCGATGGGTAGTAGTAGCTCCTCCTTCCTTTCTGCTGCGTAGTATTCCATTGTGTAAATGTGCCATAGTTTTTTGATCCACTCATTTACTGTTGGGCACTTAGGTTGTTTCCAGTTCTTGGCTATTGTAAATTGTGCTGCTATTAATGTTGGGGTGCATAAGTTCTTTTGAATCGGTGTTTCTGGATTCTTAGGATATAATCCCAGCAGTGGAATTGCGGGGTCAAAAGGCAGTTCCTTTTTTAGTTTTTTTGAGGAAATTCTCTACTGTTTTCCACAGTGGCTGCACCAGTCTGCATTCCCACCAACAGTTGCCCTAGGGTTCTGTTTTCACCACGTCCTCGCCAGCACTTGTTTGTTGATTTGTTTATGATGGCCTTTCTGGCTGGTGTGAAGTGGTATCTCACTGTGGCTTTAATTTGTATCTCTCTGATGGCTAGTGATACTGAGCATCCTTTCATGTGTCTCTGGGCCCTGTGTGTGTCCTCCCTGGAGAAGTGTCTGTTCAGGTCCTTTGCCCATTTTTTAATTGGGTTGTCTTCCTGGAGTGGAGTTGTGTGAGTTCTTTATATGTTTTGGAGATCAAACCCTTGTCTGCGGTATCATTGGCAAATATATTTTCCAATATCATTGGTTCCCATTTTTCATAATGTCTTAAAGGTTCATCCATGTTGTAGCATGTATAAACTTTTTTTTAATGACTGAGTAATTGCCCATTGTGTGGATCAGGTGGGTATACGACACTTTGTTTCTCCATTTATCTCTTGATGGACACAGGAGCTATTTTTACTGTTTGGCTATTGTGATTAATGGTGCAGTGAATACTGCAATACAGTAGCTGTAAGAGTTCTTGCCCTCCATTTCCTTGGGTATATACATCTAAGTGTTGAATTGCTGGTTCATATGGTAATTGTATGTTTAGCTTTTTCAGGAACCACCAAACTGTGTTCCGTCATGGCTGTGTCATTTTACATTCCCACCAGCAATGTGTGAAGGTTCCAGTTTCTCCACATCCCCACCAACATTTGTCATTTTTTAAAAAAGATTTTATTTATTTAGTTTTAGAGAGAGGGGAAGGGAAGGAGAAAGAGGAGAGAAACATCAGTGTGTGGTTGCCTCTTGCATGCTGCCTACTGGGGACCTGGCCTGCAACCCAGGCATGTGCCCTGATTGGGAATTGAACTGGTGACCCTTTGGTTTGCAGAGTGGCACTCAGTCCACTGAGCCACACCTGGCTGGGCTCTCATTGTGGTTTTGATTTGCATTTCTCTTATGACTTATTACAAATTGTACCTGGAATTTATTTCCATCAGGTATGGCAGGACATGCAAATATGGAAATGACTGTCATCAAGGGATAAGTTTATACTGACAGACTCCTAGAACAAGGAGGCATGACTCACCAGGTAGAGCCATATCAGGATGGGCCAACACTGGTCAGTAGGCAGAGGGAGGAAAGGGAAGATTATAGCACAGAGCCTGTACTATTGAGGTTTTCACAGGAAGGCAAGGCAGGGCAAAGCAGAGGTTTTAGGATTGGCTAGCTTGAATATTCCCTGTAGTTTTGGCTTACAGAGGTGGTCTCTAGATGCCTGCTTTCTGGCTCTGGGATGATTTAGGATAGGAAGAATGGAATATTGGCTTGGTGAGAGTTTGATAAAGAAGTTAGGGGTGGGAACTGTGGATGGATTATTTTGTGTATCAAAGGCATGCTTTTATGAGAGCATCTTTTCACTTAGCATAATGCTCTCCAGATCCATCCATGCTGTCTTGAGTGGTAGGAGCACCTTCTTTCTTTCTGCTGTGTAGTATTCCACTGTACTTGAACAACAACAAAAACATTTAAAAAAAAAGAAGAATCTTTTGCTAGCTCTAGGAATTAGCTAGCTATGGTAGGGGCAGTCTCTCCAGGATCAGGTTTCCAACTGGTTACAAACCAGAAGTTCGCTGGTTTGATTCTCATTCAGGGCACATGTGTGGGTTGCAGGCCAGGTCCTCAGCTGGGTCATGTGAGAGGCAACAGATATTTCTCCCACACACTAGTGTTTCTCTCCCTCTCTTTGTCCTGTGCTTCCTCTCTCTCTAAAAATAAAAAAAATCTTTAAAAAAAAGTATAGAAAATAAGAAAATATAGTCATTACACTAATGTTGAGCATCTTTTCATGTGCTTATTGGCCACTTGTGTATCCTCTTTGGAGAAATACGTTTAAGTGCTTTGCCCATTTTCTAATTGGATTTTTTTTTTGCCTTTTTGTTGAGTTGTAGGAATTTGTTACTATATTCTGGATATTAAATCCTTGTCACATAAATGTTTTCCAGATATTTTCTCATTCTGTAGTTCATCTTTTCACTTGTTCATGTCCTTTGATGTCTAAAAGTTTCTCATTTTGATGATGTCCATTTAATCTTTTTTTTTTTTTTTTTGGTGTTTTGTGCTTTAGTTTTTATGTCTAAGAATCTATTATCAAATCCAGTGTTATAAAGGTTCACCCCTCTGGGTTCTTTTGAGAGTTTTGTGGTCTACCTCTTATATTTAGATTGTTGATCCATATTTAGTTAATGTTTGTGTACAGTGTAAGGTGGAAATACATTTGTTCTAGCACCGTCTGTTGAAGAGACTATTCTCTTCCCATTGAATAAACTTGGCACCATTTTTGAAAATCAGTTGTCTATAGATACATGGGTTTGTTTTTGAACTCAGTTCTATTCATTGGTCTGTATGTATGTGTTTGTATGTCTGTCTGTATGTCAGTACCACAATGTTTTATTTACTGTAGTAAGTTTTGAAATCAGGAAGTGTGAGTACTCACACTTCATTTTTTTTCAAAATTTGGCTACTCATGGTCCCTTGCAATTCATTGTGAATTTGAGGAATGGCTTTTGCCATTCTGAAGAAGTCCTTTGCATTTTTGATAGAGATTGCATTGAATGTGTATGTTGCTTTGCGCAGTATTGATACCTTGATGATATTACATCTTCCTGTTTCTTAACAGGGGATGTCTTTTCATTTATTTAGGTCTAATTTCTTCCAGCAGTGTTTTTTAATCTTCAGTGACAAGTCTTAATACCTCCTTGGTTAAATTTATTACCAGTTCATTGTTTTAGATGGTATTCGAAATGCAGTTGCTTTCTTAATTTCTTTTTTTTGATTGTTCATTGTTGTGCATAGAAACACAACTGATTTTCATGTTTTGTTGTATCTTATAATTTTGCTGAATTCATTTATTAGCACTAATTAACTTTTTGTGGATTCTTTGAGTATTGTTATATATAGAATCATGTCATCTATGAATAGAGATAGTTTTATTTCTACCATTCCAGCTTCAATGATTTTTACTTCTTTTTTATTGTCTAATTGCTCTGGCTAGATTTTAAATTATGGTGTCGAATAGCAGTGGTGAAAGCAGGCATCTTGGTCTTCTTCCTGACCTTGGGAAAAGATTTTCACCATTGTGTATGATGCTAATGGGTTTTTCATACCTGCCCTTCTTCATCATAATTTTAGCACCCATTTTTGTTAATGTTTATTTTCAATTCAAATGTATTACTGAATTTTACATAAAAGCTAATGAGAAAACATGAAAATGGTGATAAGATAATCAGAGGTTTCAAACACTATGATTGAGGAAAAAATCACTCTTAAAATTGGTGACTTATGTAAGATTGCAGGTTTGAATGAAAAGAATAAATTTAGTATATGCACAAAATATTGGAAATAATTGTTAAAGATTACATCAAAGATTATAGCAGGGATTACAAATTTTACATATATTTATTTGATATTTATATGGTATACATATGACACATATAAGAAATTCAGTTATCTCACATACTTGTTTTTAAAGGTTCTCTAGTGTTAGAGTCTCTCCACTCTCCTCTCCTGTGCATCAGAGTGATTGATAATTAGCTTTTGAATATTAGACTTTTGCACTTATTTTCAGGAGCGTTTGCGGACGAGTAAAGAGCACTTCCTGTAAATACATAGCTATACCAAATGTTACTTACAGTAGCATTTAACATCACATTACTGTTCTTTTAAAGATTTGATGTTATTTAATAATAAAAATTGTAAAACACAGTCTTTCATATATATTAAAGTTTTAGGGCATATTTTCAACCTTTTAAGGGATGTAAGTTATTCTTTTGTCTGTAATTCTTATTTAGATCATTATCAAAGGGAGTCAGATTTCAAGTAGGGACTGATGTAAAAGTTCCCTTGCCTCAAGGAGAGACTATTCTTTTGCTGCCTGAGTAGCAACCTGAAAACCAACTTCCTGTCTTAACTTACGGAAAAGGGGACTTTATTAGGTTTGTACGGGTAGATGTGAAAATGGGAAAAGCTAAGATACTTTGTCTTTCTTGCAGATGTCATTGAAGGGAAGTGATGGGAAATAGATGTCACTAATAGCTTTTATCTATAACAGTGATATAATATAATAGATTGGAAGTAGCCTCAATGATTACAATCTTATTTAGAAAAGTATTTTTAAAGATATTTTGTGGTTATAGTTTTGCTTTCATATTCTTACAGATTTACAGTATGACTTTGAGATTGTCTGCCTTATTTGAAGAAAAAATGAAGAAAATATCCTCTGATTTTAAAATTGGTCAAAAATTCAATGAAAAACTTCGAAGAAGCCAGAGGTTCAGGAGACAGCAAAATTGTAACCGTGTCAGTCAGGCTAACAAAAGTATCAGGTGATTTGCCAGCTTTGTATGCAATTTTGTAAAATTTCAGTTTGTAACACTGTCTTTAATTTTGTTATGATAAAAAATCTCAATCACTGTAGAGTATATTCGGAGTAGTCCTTTTTTGACTTGAAAGTGTTCCATGTGTATATAGAGCTGGTGCATTGATTTGTAATTATGTAAATTTATAAGCATATAAAAAGTTTATTTATTTACTTTTTAGAGAGAGAGGGAGGGAGAGAGAAAGAGGGAGAGAAACACCAATGTGTATGGAGACATCCGTAGGCTGCCTCTCGCAACACCCCACCCCGCCCACCCCCCAACAGGGATCCTGGCCTGCAACCCAAGCATGTGCCCTGACTGGGAATTGAACCAATGACCTTGTGGTTCACAGGCTGGCACTCAATCCACTGAGCCACACCAGCCAGGGTGAAATCTATAAGCATTTAATGAAAATCATCAATTTTAAAAATTATATTTATAAAGCATCAAAGTATTTATTTTTTGCATAAGAAACTTTTTGTTTTCCATGCAGAGAGTAAAATGATTACTATGTAAGGCCACTGATCATTTGATTGTATATAGGAAAATGTCAATTAGGTCTAACATACCATATTTTTGAGAATTAGTTATAAAGAAAAAAATAGAAAATGTAGGGTTTATTCTCAGTAATTTAATATTTATATTCTGTTGTCTTTGGCTATGTAGCTTATACTGATACAGAATTTACAGGTATTTTAAAAGTAGTGGAATGTGCAAATTCAGTTATTAAATGTTTAGTTTGTTTCCATGTACATTTTGAATGATCACTATACCCTTGATGGGTTTCTTTGTGATTATTCTGGGCCTTATACTATACATTTTATACACTTTTATTTAGGCATTTTCTGTTTTGTTAAATATTGTTTCCTTTGTTTATATCCTTGACCAGAAATAGCAAGCAGAAGCGTTTAAAATCTCAGACAAGAGTAATTGCTGAGTTGGTAGGTTCTCCTACCCAGTCTACCTCAAGTCAGGCAGCATATTCTGCAAGCCACAAGACGAGTGCTAGTGTCTCTTCAGGTGTTACTTCTGGTGACTCTTCAGATTCAACAGGATCATCAGAAAGAATAAGAAGAAATAGAACTATCACTGGAACAAATGGTTCTGCATTATCTGGTGAGAAGTGGAACATTATCTTATTCAACTGCTGAGCACTCAGATGTTTAACACCGCTAGTTACTGTGGGTTTACAGGAAAGAATAAAGGCGATGTGGCCTTCACAACTCAAGGAACTTAAAATTCAATGGAAGAGACAAAAGTAACAAACGTGGAACAATTAGATTATGTTTGATAAATACTGTTCTTTGCATGTGGTAATGTACATTTTATGCAAATTTGAATCCTCCACATTTTTAAATAATGTGATATAAATATCACACATTGTATGCGAACTTTGACATTTAAATTTTAAAAATTTGACAAATAAGGCATGGTAATTAAAGCTGATGATCTAGCATATTCTAACTTATGTTATTGCTATTTGGTACTATAACTAGCTGATGCTAACCCTTTGCTAGCATTGTGTGGATAAGGCTGTAGTTTATGTGCTTCAGTATTTCTCTGAGTGATTTTGGTGAATTGTGATGATGATATAATAACTTTTGTAATTTAAAATAATAGGATCAAGCAGGTAGAATGTAGCCATGTTTTAGAGACTGGCAAGCCTTGCAGAAGAGTCCCTTAATTGGGTCCCTTCTTGAGTAAAGGAGTCACATGATGAATTCTGTTTTCAGAAGTTGGGATCATTTTGGCAGTGGTAATGCAGGGAAGAGGAAGAATCTGGAAACAGTCAATGTAGTAGGTAGGAGAATAGAGTAGAAACAGTCAAAGCAGACAAACAACAATTTCAAAGGAAGAAAGTTTGGTGACCAACATTTTTCTAACACATCCACTTTCTTCTTTAACATGGATTTGGGGCGTGTAATGGTGTAAAATTTGTCTTTTAACAGCATTCCCACTCATTTTGATGAAGTTTTCATTCTGTGATAGGCATATAAGAAATAATCTGGATGGAGGAATAGGAAGTTTGAGTTTCCTGTCTTGTGCTTGCACTGGGGCATACACTTGTTTATTGGGAATAGAAGGGGGAAATGACCTGTACTACTGAAATTACTTATCTTCCTTTTTCCCTTTTTTTTTAAAAGATTTTATTTATTTTTAGACAGGGGAAGGGAGGGAGAGAGGGAGAGAAACATCAGTATGTGGTTGCCTCTCACGCTTCCCCTACTGGGGACCTGGCCCACAACCCAGGCATGTGCCCTGACTGGGGAATCAAACCAGTGACCCTTTGGTTCATAGGCCAGTGCCCAATCCACTGAGCCACAGCAGCCAGGGCTCTTTTTTTTTTTTTAAAGCATGTAGAAATTACCATTCCTGAGGTGAAAGGTACAACTCTACTGTTAGGGAGGGCTACTAAAGAGAATTGTTAGACTTGAAATGCTAGATTTGAAATGATAGGTCTTTTCTGTTGGGAATGCCTGTTTAGTAACAGAAGGAAGTGGATAGCGAGGCTAATTAAATTTTTTAATGGAAGTTTGTTTATTAAATATATAAATTGTGTTTTCTGAGTCCAAACCAGGACTAATGTGTTACTTGCAGAAATAAGGAAACAGGCTTGATTTAGAATACTGATTATGTACCTTCTGATACCAAAATTTTATCAGCGGTTTTTTCAAACAATTTTTAAAAATATACTCTTAAGTATTTTAAGAATCTGCTCCAAATCTTTTGTTATGAAATAACTGCTTATGTGTGTAAAGATAGTAGAATATATGTAATGAACTGTTGATGCTTTATTTTTCTTAGAAAGTGAAATGGAAGATTCCTTAGGTACCTCTTCATCATCTTCAGCTTCAAGTAGTTCAGAGGAAAGCAAAGAGAGTACAAGAGCTCGTGAACCCTCCTCACGTGGCAGGCTGGCCAGAAGGAGCAATCTCAGAGTGACCAGAACCAGAGCTGCTCAAAGAAAAACTGGTAAGAGACCCTCAGTGGTGCTTTGGAGGAATGTATATTAAGAGAATTCAAAAGCTAAACATTGAATAGTTTATTGATTTAATGCATCTACATATGATTAAATGTTCTTTAGGCTTAAAAAAAATTGAGGTGTAACTGACATGTAACATTATATTAGTTTCAGGTGTACAACATAATGATTTGATATTTGTATACATTGTGAAATGACCACAAGTCTAGTTACCATCCATCACCATATATAGTTACAAAAGTTTCTTTTTC
Source organism: Mormoops blainvillei (assembly GCA_004026545.1). Classification (NCBI taxonomy): domain Eukaryota; kingdom Metazoa; phylum Chordata; class Mammalia; order Chiroptera; family Mormoopidae; genus Mormoops; species Mormoops blainvillei. The sequence continues at coordinate 114,587 of PVJD01005061.1, forward strand.
ATTTTTCTCTTGAGATGAGGACTTATAAGATTTACTCTTTTAGAAATTTTTAACATGTAGTACATTATTAACTAGTCACCACGCTCTTCCTTAAATCCCTGTGATTTACTTATTTTATTGGAAGTTTGGACTTTTCGACCCCCTTCACCCATTTCACTGTTCTCTATATCTATGAGCTTGATTTTGTTTGTTTTTTAGATTCCACATATAAGTGAGATCATATGGTGTTTGTTTTTCTCTAACTTATTTCACTTAGCGTAATGCCCTTAAGGTCCCTGTGTGTTGTTTCAGATAGCAAGAATCCATTCTTCTTACGGCTGAATAGTATTCCATTATATTTATATATCACATCTTTTTTATCCATTCATCTGTTGATGGACACTACTTGTTTTCATATCTTGACTATTGTAAGTAATGCTGCAGTGAACATGCAGGTTCATAGAACTTTTGGAATTGTTTTTGTTTTCTTTGGGTAAATACCCAGAAGTGGAATAGCTGGATCATACGATAGTTCTAATTTTAATTTTTTGAGGAACCTCAATACTGTTTCCCCTAGCAGCTGCACTCATGGACAGTCCCACCAACAGTACACAAGAGTTCCCTTTTTTTCTTCACACATTGCAAACGCTTGTTATTTCTTATCTTTTGAATACTAGCCATCCTGATACCTCACTGTGGTTTTGATTTACACTTCTCTGATGATTAGTGATGTTGCGCGTCTTTTCACGGGCATGTCGGCCACCTATATATTTTTTTTTTTGGAAAATGTCTGTTCAGGTTTTCTGCCCGTCTCGAATTGGATTCTTTTTGAGTTGTAGATGTTCATGATTTCTTTTGCCGTGCAGAGCTTTTAGTTTGATGATTTAGTCCCACTTGTTTATTTTTGCTTTTGTTGCCTTTGTTGGTGTTAGATTCAAAGATTCATCAAGGCCAGTGTCAAGGAGTTTACCACTTAAGAATTCTCTAGGAGTTTTATAGTTTCAGGTTTTAATACAAGTCTTAAATCTATTTTGAGTTAATTTTCGTGTGTGGTGGTATAAGGTAGTAGTCTAGTTTTTTTCTTTTGCATGTGGCTGTACAGTTTTTCCAACACCATTTATTGAAGAATCTGTCCTTTCCCCATTGCATATTCTTGTCTCCTTTGTTGTAAATTAATTGACTGTTTATGTATGGGTTTATTTTTGGACTATTTTTTTCTCTCCTTTAGGTCTTTTAGATTTAGAAAGAAAATCTGGTTTTGTCAGTAAAATAAAAGGAAGCATCATTAGTAAAATAATAAAGTTATTTAAAAAATGCCAAAATAAGGAAGACCTTTCTAATCTCATTGTTGCTTTATTTCTAGGTCCAGTTTCTTTAGAAAATGGATGTGGCAGAAAAGCCACTCGAAAGAGGGTCTATTTAAGTGACTCTGATAACAATTCATTGGAGACTGGTGAAAGTCTAAAAGCCCGAGCTGGAAATAACCGGAAAGTGCTACGAAAGTGTGCTGCTGTGGCTGCCAATAAGATAAAGCTGATGAGTGACGTGGAGGAGAATTCTAGTTCTGAAAGTGTCCATTCTGGCCGTAAGCTGCCTCACCGCAATGCTTCTGCTGTAGCTAGAAAAAAGTTATTATATAATTCTGAAGATGATCAGAGCTTAAAGTCAGAAACCGAAGAAGAGGAGATAAAAGAAAAAAATACACCGTCACCAGTGTCCCGCTCTCATGCTGCCCAGAATACTGTCAGTGAGTCTGAAAATGGAGATTCAGAGTCGGAAAGTGACTTGCAGGTAGTCCGGAAAAACTGGCATGCTAATGGTTACAAGTCCCATACTCCAAAAACTTCTAAAACAAAATTCCTTAAAATAGAGTCCTCTGAGGAAGACTCTAAAAGTCATGGTTCAGATAATGGACATAACAGAACTACTGGCCCATCGACTTCTGGGCAGAAACTTAAGGCAGGAAGCATCTCAGGGGAAGAGGAGGAAGCAGATTCTGAACCAAGAAAATATGATTGTAGGAAACACAACACAAGTCGCAAGAATGCTGTTTTCCTTAAAAAAGCAAAGATCTTCAGTGATTCAGAGGACTCTGAATATGAAGAAGATAGAAAAGATGGTAGATGTCACAAAACGGCAACAAACCTGATGTCAGGAAATTCGAAGTGTGAACCTATTGCTGGGTCCCACTGTTTCTCAGATCATGTATCTGAAACTGATTTGGATTCAGACGATGACAAAACAAAAGAAAAACCAAACAATTTTATGAAAGGTAATTGAAAACATTTCACTGATTTATTCTTATTGTCCTTTTCTTACAGCATATGTTGCTATGTGTGCACCTAACTGTTGAGTACGTTTATTTTGATTCACTTAACAGGCAATCTTGGCCTTAACAACTATTTCTATTAAAGATTTCACTTCTTGTATTGGTGATGGGGATATTGTATTGGCAAAGGGTTTAAGAAAAGCAGAGGCAAGCATGTTTATAAACTGTTGTGATGGTAGTTTGAGAAGAGGAAAGAAAAGGGTAGGACTGGTTGAAAGGAATGTGGTAAGTAATAATAATACGAGCTAACAGAACAGTTACCAACATGTTCTGTGTATCATGATGTTTTTCTAAATGCTTTATGTTTATTAATCAGTTTAGTCTTCATATCTTTTATGAGATAGAGACTATCACTCTTATTGTCAGTTTTACTGATAACTCTGGAGCACGGAGAGGTGAATTAAGTTGCTGAATTGAGATTGTACTCCTGTTAAATGGGGATTGATGAAAAATATTAAAGAGCAGGGGGCAGCTAGAGCTGGGATGAAAAGTTGTTGGTGTGGTAGGAACTTGTAAAGTTAAGAGTTTCAGGAAGGCTCAGAGTAAGTGGCTAGTTTGCATATGTTAGTACAGTGGTAAAGAGAGTTTAGTTTGTATTCATGTAAATATTTTAGTGTTAGGTGTTCTGTTTATGTAGCTAGAAAGGCATGGGATATTACTGATGGGAATTTGTTGTACTTGTGAATGGTGCTGAGGCTAACAAGTTACTGCTCCCATCATGCTCACTGTCATCCTCCTTCCAAGTTAATAAGAATGAAGAATTCTGGACTGAAGTTGTTTAAATGTTCTATTAAAGATTAAAGGAATACTCTTAATTTTTAGATTCTACATCACAGAACCATGGACAAAGAAGAAAAGTTTCCAGGAAAAGGGTCTGTTCCAGTGACTCAGAGAGCAATTCAAAGGTGGTTAAGAAATCCTCCAAAGCCAAAACAGGTCTCCTAAGGATCCCTCGAAGATGTGCAGCCACCGCTGCCAGTAAGATTAAACTCATGAGTGATGTGGAAGATGTTAGTTTAGAAAGTGTGTGTACTAGAAGCAAAAGTGGAAGGAAGAAGCCCCTCCATTTTGCATGTGCCACAGCTAAGAAGATAGCAAGTGATTCCGAGGGAGAAGGAAACTGTGAAGTGCCAAATGACCAGGATGCCCGTGAGGGAGAGCCACCTGAAGCCGACTCAGAAGGTAGTGCAAAGAGCATCCGCCAGCCTTTAAATGGAGACACAGACTCTGAAGGTGTGTCAAATTCAGAAGACAGGAACAGGCCTATTAGGCATACTAATCACAAAACAAGTGCTGCACCTTCTAGAGCAAAGAATTCATTGATTGGATCCTCAGAGGAAGATGCAAAAAGCCATATTCCAAGGGATGAGATTGGTAGAAAATTTTCTTCAGAGTCAGCTTTGGAGCAAAAAGATACTGCAGAGACTAACTTTGAAGAGGAACTGAATTACGGGCTGCGCAGGTGGAACGGCAGAAGACTCAGGACCTATGGGAAGGCTCCTTTCAGTAAGACAGAAGTGATTCAGGACTCACAGGAAGCAGCTAAGACAGAAATAAAAAGGAAGAGACTGCATCCTGAATTGGGAAATGAGAAAATTTCAGAAACAACAGGAAATTCAGAGTGCGGACCTGACACTAGTCCCAAATCTGATTCAGAGTTGGGATCTGTAACTGAATCAGATGTTGACTGTGCTGATGAGACAAAAACCAAAAAGAGGAAAACGAAAGGAAAAGCAAAAGTAGTTAGAAAAGGTAAAACTTTTACAGCTAACATATCTAAAACTGCGAGGCGACAAAGACAGAGCAAGCGTCCTAGGCTAAGTGTGGATGATAATGACTGGGAGGATTTGGACTATGCGAAATCTAAGAGAGTTCTTCGACGTTCAAAAATAAAAACGAGAAATCAGGGTAGAAGGACCGTGAGATACCATGATGGGGATGAGGATAGAAACCTAGAAAATGTGTTAGATTTTGATGATTGCACCTTATGACCTTGAGGGAAAACCAGTTCATTTAAAGAGAAAATGGACTGGAATTTATGGTGAAACCTGGCTGTTGAAATTATTTTTTTGTCCTAAAATTCAGGGAATATATTTATATTTTTCTATGAAAAGTTATGAATGTGACTAAATCATGACTGTTATTTTTATTTGCACTTGCTTGCCTTTGTAGCAGCATTCAGCACAGGTGCCAAAATATGCTTCATTTTAGGGGCAGATCTACTTAAACAGTATGTAACTTCATATAGCAAGAGTTTGAGATACGTTAAACACTAGACATTCTGGTTATCACAACCAATGAGCATTACTTTCATGGTAGCAAGTGCCATGCGGATATTTTCTGAATTCGTCAAGAGGTGGTAGTTTCTAACTCGTGTCCTATTGTAGTATAACAATTTCACATGATCTATGTTTACAGACTTTTCTTAAATATTATGTGCATACCGACATTACAATCATGGGAGGTGTTAACCATGATTAGTAGTAGGCAAGGTACCTACCACTTTTTTTTTTTTCTTTCCCTGGCTACTTGAGTGTAGAATGCATTATACCAGATTTGGTCATTTTCATTGAAATGGTTTTCAGTTTTCTTTCCAAATATTGTTGAGTCTCTCTCTATTTTAAAGGAAAATACCATTTTTATTTTATAAACTTGAATTTATAAAGTGCTGGTAAATTATTTTTTTTAATGTTTTGATTGTATATTTCAAACCTCTAAGGCCAGACCTTTGTCCTAGCATTTTCTTTTAAATTGTGCACTAACAAAATGCTATATGATTTTCTTTCCAAGATCTTCTGGTTTCCATGTAAGGGATTTAACCAAACTCTTGGTCTTCCATAGTCTTACTCTGTGAAATAGAGGAGTTTGTGTGCCTTAGATTTAGGAAAAGTTTGTTCTTTAATAGAGTGTACAGGACTGAAAGAGTATTTAAATTATATGTAGTTCCCCCCATTTTTATTGAAATTGTAGGGTTAAGTGTGCAATTGCAAATCTCATCTATACAGGAAACTAGTTAAATGTTATTCTCCATCTCTTTGTTTTAGCCTACAGCTGCCTTGTGCAATCTCGAGCATTCTTTGCTGGGCAACTAAGTGTATCTTTATTAGTGACCTCTAGTTAAATGTCTAAGAAAGTCATGTTTTGTAGGAAAATAATTTTGGAATCCATTTAAAGCGAAACCTTTATCACATCATCAGATACCATATTACACTTATTTTTTTCGAGCCAAATATTTTACTTGATAGGTTGTGCTACTCCAAACAGTGTAGGTGGCCATTCCTCTCGTTTGTGCCTGAAGATGGACTTGATTCAAATGGTTTACATATTTTGTAGTGAAGGGGTATGTTACAGTACTTCCACCTTTACTATTTATTGGCCCTATTTGGTTTCAGACAAAATTAACCTTTTCCTGCTGTGTATCCTTAAGGTGGCAGATACGGAAAAGCACCAGACTCTGGTATTAGTGTTAGAAAGTGTTGTGTCGTTACTTTGTAGTTATCTATTCTGTTTGACATGGTAGAAAATGTTTTCTCTTTCTACATTAATGTAAGGGGAAGGATATTTTTGGACATGACCAGCTGGGATAGGTGGGGTACCTGCCTCTCCTTTGGTTGTTGAGAGAGCTATCACCACTTCAGAACTATGATGCTCTTCTCTCAAAGCTCGTATTAAGTTTGTAGTAGACAGTTTGATGCAGGGTAATTGTCTTTGATTTTTGACCTGAACAAATTAATGGAATGTTCTTTCCTTCCCTAAAGTTAAGAAGTGGTGATTAGATGTCATATCCATTAATTTATTTAAACTCTTCTTTAGGCTTCTCCATTTAGTATCTCTTCTCAGGGTTTTAACTCTATGTTTACCATCATTTGCAAAAAGGTACCAAAAATCCATAAATAAATATGGAACACATTCATAAACACACTTTTGGTAAAATGATACTTTAAGCATTTAGGCATCACCATAGAACTGTTCTTATCTCTTAGACTGAATTAATGATTTAGTCAATGATTGGCTGGTCAGCTAATTACTAACTTTTCATTTTGTCCAAAATGATTAGACCCCTGTTTATATAAGAAGTATTCTGGTTTCATCTGAAAAAACAAGAATTGACCTGGTGACTTTGAAGGCATGATTGACAATGGTAGTTTCTCAAGTTCTGAAGTAAAACTAAGGGATTATAGAGAGAATAATCTTTATGGTGTTTTTTGGTCATGGTGCTATTCCTAATATGTGACACACACTCCTAAATACCTTTAAGGAAAATTAATAAATAATTGTTCAAAATGTTTACACTGAGCACTAGAACGTTTGACTTTTTTCTACTTCGGTTTATGCGAAAATGCGCAGGGATTTAATGCACAGATGTACTTTAATGTTTGGGATCAGTTTGTATTTTACAAGAAAAGATAACAGATTACAAATTGAAAGTGAACTGATCCAGAAGTGCTGTAGCTTTCCATTGCACTTGAAATAATGGTATATATGATAAAAGAAAAAAGAAAAAAAAAAGACTACTGTGGTTGTGTATGTCCAAAGTCCTATGATTTTATTAATTTATGGTTTAAAAAAAAAGGTTTGAGGTATTTAGGTTTGATTTTTGATTTCTTTGAAAGACTCATTTTACCAAGCATATTAAGAAAAAAAGATTTCATTTACAAAGTAGATGAGGTTTTAAAAGCATTTTTTCCATATCCTACTTATTTTAAAAGGGTATACTGACAATGTATAGCAATTTCTGAGTAAAAGGAAAAATTTATCCCTAGATTCCTAGGGTGGTCATTCTCCCTTTTTAATTTTAGGGTAAAATCTCTGATTAAATCCTTCCTCAATTTAGTAATCCTCAGAAAAGGATAAAGCAGTTACAGCTTCTAAGTTAAAAAACAAAAGTTTCTTTTAAATAGTAGAAAGTTGTACCTGAAAAAGGAATTAGTTTTATAATAAGGAAATGGGAGGAAAGAACTTAAGTTTTAGGAAAATGCACTTCAAAACCTAGAAGTGCAAATGGGAAAAGGAGACATAAACCAATAAAAATACCATCTGTGGGTACTATAACACACGTCACCAGATTCTTCCCACTCCATTGGTTGATGACATCATAAGTAAAAACTCAAATTTAGAGTAACATTGGGTCCATACTACATTTCCTGTCCCTCTTCTAGCCCTTTTTTTCTTCAGAATAATTAGAACACAGATTTACTAACTTCACTGTATAGTATTAAAAACTAAGCTGAAAGGATTTAATTCTTGTCGGTACAAATTGAATTTTATTGTACCACCTGAACAAAATGAAGGTTTTGTGTATCAGAATGCAAGAACATTGTTAAAGGTGCATAACATAAAATCTTTTTTGTTTTCCTTTCTACTAAATTGCATTGATTTTTTTGAGTGACTTTTAAATGGCCAGATAAGGGCTTTTTGTCTCATCCTTTACTATAGCTGGGATAGCAGCCCCATTTTTTCATTGATAATTAAGTCAGCATATCTATTTTGGCAGGAATCTTGTAGCTGTCACCAAATACAGTACTTTAGTTTTCTTAGATCGTTTAGAAATTAATAGCTCAATTCTAGTATGATGGGGGCGCAACAAAGCATCTTCATTGTATAAGAAATTTTTGTTAATTATTTAAGTGTACCTCACACTCTGCTGTGAGTATCAGGGAATAATAAAGCAGAAAGCCTAAGAAATTTGCAGCTTAACAGTTTAAAGACTTTTTTATTCTAGTATGTGGGAACAGAAAGACCAAATAAATTTCTTGAACCTAGGGAGAAAATGGAGTGTTGTGGGAAAATATAATCCAAAA
>PVJD01005062.1:0-122594 GCA_004026545.1 Mormoops blainvillei
GGAGTGCACACTTCCCTGAATGCACTCAACAGTAACCATTCCATGCCGCAGAGTTGTCACAGGCTAGATAAGGTGCTATCCTGACAGCAGTCACCTTCTCTGTCTTCTCGTTTCTGGGATGCTTCTAAAACTGTCAGGCTAGCAACTTTGTCTCAGAAACCAATCGCTGTTTTATCTTTGTGTGTGTTCAATGCAGCGACGGTGACGCCTTTCTTGAAGATGAGCTATAGTTGTATCTCAGATCCACATTTGAAAATTTCACTTTCAAATCGTGTGGCCGTATGTCTAAAAGTAGAATGTCAAATTGAACACTGTCAGAGTGTTGAGGTTCTGAAGAAAGAGGATAAATGGGTTTTGGCATTGCTCTCTTGGGCCCATCCTTTCTAGATGACAGTATTTAGAGAAACGAAGTAGAGTATGTACTTACCTAGTTAAAAGGAAATCAGATTGTGTGAAAAAGGAAAAATCACCAGGAGCATTTCTGACCTAATTGGAGAAACTTAATTTCACTGAGCTCCATTCTTAAGCCTTTGTTCCCTTCTTATTCAACATCATCCTTTGTTCTCTGGACAACTCTGAAGTCTGTACCTACACAAACATGGTAGTATGGAAGAAGCACAGACTCGGGTTGAGTCCCAGGTCTACCACCCGCCAGCCTTGGGGAAGTTGCTCTGTCTGAGTCAGTCTCCACATCTAAATGGGGGTCGTAAGCCTTACCTCCCAGTAATTGTGAGAAGTAAAGGAGTAAATATATGAAAAGCACTTAGCACTAGCCTCATACTTAATAAGCCCTCAGTAAACACTGGCTGTTCCTCCTAGGTACACAGGAGGTGGTAGCAATGGTTATTATTCAGGCTGCCTCACACAATGCCTAGTGTGTAGTAATCAATCACAATTAATGTGCCCTGACTGGTGTAGCTCAGTTAGTTGGTTGGGTCCTGCAAACTGAAAGGTCACCAGTTCGATTCCCAGTCAGGGCACATGGCCTGGGTTGCGGGTTCATTCCCCAGTCAGAGTACATGCAAGAGGCAACCGATAAATGTTTCTATCCCTCTCTTTCTCCTTCCCTTTCCCTCTCTCTAGAATCAATAAAAGAAAGATTTTTTTAAGAAAAAATAATAATATGATCTGTTGATATCTAGGATCCGATAATCGTGTGTGTGTGTGTTTTGTTTTTTCTCTCTTGTAGTGACAGTGATATTGTATTGTTGTTCCCTCCTACCCTGGCCAACTTGGTTTTTCCATGCCTTTATTCATCCTGTTATTCTCTCTGCTTGGAATGCTGTCCAGCTTTCAAACTCCTTTAGGATCCAGCTCAAATGTTCCATTTCCCCTGGACTGTCCTGACTTCTACAGACAGACTCAGTCTGTCCTTCTTGTGGGTTCCCATGGCACTCAGTGCAGTTTGAGAAGACCTTTATAATAGCCAGTACTACATTTTAAAAAAACAATGTGTTCACATTTGTTAACTTCATTAGACTGTGATCTCCTTGACTGTGTGAACTGTTTTATTTATCGTTGCTGCTCCCGGCCCATTATATAATACCTGGGCCATAGTTAGGTATCAGGTAGATGAATGAATGCGTTCCACTCCAAGGTCCCATGTTTGCAAACCTCCAAGTGTTTCATCTCCTTCCCCTCTCGTCTTCCCCGTCTTATCTACCTCTCATGTAGATTGATATTGTGGCCTCCGCCTGCCTCTCGGCGCATTAAGCCATGTATCCATCACACAGGTGGTTGCATATTCTTGTTCATGGCGTTCTCCTGCACAGTGCGGTCTGCTCCCATCATATCTCACTTTTCTGGCCAGCATTTCAACCACCTACCAACTAGCCTTCAAAGGCACTGTCCCTCATAGTTTCCTGATGCTTCCCCTTCTACTTCACCCACACGTCAGCACACACAGCTCATTAAATGGCGCTTAATTTCTGCTGCCAACCCTGCTTAACAAAGGCCATCCAAGAGGCTACCATGCAAAAAACACCATGCAAGGTGCCGTCTAGCGTACAAATGGGAGTAAAGCACAACTCTTGTTTCCAAGGAACCAACACAGGAAAGAGGCACACACCTGAACGGCTGTCACAAGGCAGCCTCGGGGAGGAGCCGTGAAAGAGGCACAAATCCAGGGCCTGGAAGTCTTAAGGACCGAAAAATCACATTTAGTTGGAAACCTTTGAAAAGTGTTCAGAGATCTCAGGAAAAGTTTTGTCAGGAATATCACATTTTAGACTTTATATTTTGATACAGATTGAGGGCCAGAAGGGCGGTGCGGGGAGAAGACCAACATTACAAACAAAGGCAAGGAGACCAGAAAAGGGAAGGCACGCCTGCTTGTGCTGTGTGTGTGGGTGGGGGACTAGTAAGCAGAAATTAAGAACATAGGGCATTTCCACCAGGCCTCAGACCAGAGGAAGGCCTTCATTCTTAAAGCATTCATTCCACTGTGTCTGCCTGTCAAGCAGCCTTGAAACTTTACTCAAAAGTCACTTCTTCCCAGATGCCCTAACATCTTCACCAGCCCTGACCAGCACCTCCCACTTTAATTGTTTGTCACTTGTGGGCATATTGTATGTAACCCTTTACTTTTGGGTCATTTCCTGTGTCCCTGTGGCCTCCCCAGACAGACGTTCAGCAACTTGCTGATTAAGACCAGGACATCCCCTTACCTCCATTCTTGTTCTTTTTCTGCCTGCACTCAATGCTTAGAATGGTGTCCTTGCCACTAGGCACTGAGCAGGACTGGGACCTGAACATTTGCATCACGTTACTCATTTTCACCTCAGAGATGAATCAGACAGAATTCCTGTCCCCAGGGAATCCATATTCTGGTAACTGGTAATTCTGTAATTATGAGCAGTTTACTTAACCTCTGTGTGCCTTAGATTCTAATTTGCACAATGGGATTAATAATCCCTTTTCTGCTATCTTTAAATTTGGTAGTAAAGACCACATATATAATAGCACTTAAACTCTACAACATTATAGAAATGTGAAGTGTTAGCAGCAAATGCTTTTTGCATGAGTGGAAGCCCGGAGTAATTTTCCTTCCCGTGCCCCAAACTGCTGAACACTTAGAAGTTCTCGAGCAGGAAGTTGTGATGGGGAGTAAATGAGAAACTAAAGAGGCTCTTCTATTTTTAAACTCCTCGGACATCAGTCCAGTGCTGCCCCATGGATATCAGTCATGACTTCCTCATGAACATGAACGCTGTTACCAGATTACCAAAGCATTTGCTACTAAATGAAGCTCGGGATTACTGGTGGTGATCTGTCAGTCAGGGCAGAACCTGGCAAGCCCGCAGCCCTCTTTCGTCTCATAGACAGAGGCCTTTAGGAGCAGGATGAAAAGTAGCCTTGTGTTGCTACAGGCTGGCCCCCTGGGCAAATAAAAAAGTGCATTATCTGTGCCTAAATAGTCTCTGAAGGGTTCTTGTTGGAGATTGATGACCGTCGTGGTAAGTCCTTCGAGTTTGGGAGAGTGGAAAGCAGGGTCCCAAGGGCTTCTGTCAGTGACACGAGCCCGAGTTGTCAGAGGGAACCATGGCCATAAAACTCCTGACAGAATTAAGAAATGGACTGCCGTCATCAGAAGCCTGTATGAAGCACTCGCTGTCTCAGGGAAGCCTGCGAGGTGTGCAGAACACAGCCCTCACGCAGCTCTTTGGAAAGCTGACAGCCCGAAGCAGAGATGTCTCTTTCCTTCGTTCGTGGCATGGATGTTTACTGAGCTGGGTGTACGAAGACAAAATTCAGTCCCTGCTGCTGCGGAGCTCACGGTCTAGCCTTATGAACTAGAGGGAGTTACGGAAGCGGGGAGCTGATGCCAACTGAAATCAGTATGAATACGCTGCGCGGCGACAGGCCGTGCCATGAAGTGGCTTGTGGAGAGCGCACTCAGGAATTTTGGAAAGGAGGAGCTGCTAGCCTTAAATAATCAGGAAGGGCTGTGAGGCAGAGGTCGCATACCAGCAGTGCTGGCTTGAGGGATGGCCCAGAGCCCCTAGGAAGGAAGGCAGCGAAGGCCCAAAGATGGGAGAAGAGAAGCTCTCTCAGCAGAGGCGGTAATAACCCGCTAGAAAAGCAGCTCAAATGGGGGAGGAAGGGTGATGAAAGTGTTCAATTGGGATAATTGGGATGATGGTCGCACAACTCATTATACTAATAGCCATTAAGTGATGCACTTTGAATGGGTGAATCACTTAGTATGTGAATTGTATCTGAATAAAGCTTTAAAAAATAATGAATGAACTAGAGGGGAATAGATATGGGGACAGCAAGTCTGGGGTTACAAAGATTTAGTAGAGAGACCCCGTCACTCATTAGGGCTCTGGCCTAGAGGAGGGTCGGACTTACGAACTGAAATGGAGAGGCTGGCAGCATTATGCATCTGATAAAATGTAAGCCCAAAGTGACACACAGATGCTAGTTGGGTGCATGTTGCCATCTGTTTCACCAGGGTTCCAAGACAGAGTTATGAAGAAAGGAGACTCTCTCCCCGATGTTTAACTTGATTTGGAAGAGAAAGAGAGTTAAGTGTCTCCTGTAGAAAGGTTATTTATCGAGGCCAGAATCAAAGAGTAAAGAATGAGTGGAAGCAGATAAGTAGCTTAGATTTGTGACTCTGTCAGCTTATTTTTTAGGTTAAATTTGTGGATGAGATCATTTTGACCTTGACTCATTATATAGTGGGGGGGAAATATTTACTCTTTTCTCCCTGGGCCTCTCGTCTCCATTAACAATAAGAACATAAGGAAGATGTTAGAATAAGAGGAGGTAAATCAAGGCGGAGTGGTTTCCTTTTGTTGCTGTTGTCATAGACGCTAGTCTTTTGGGTACTGTGGGTGGACTAGATGCCTGTCCTTTCCTACTCTGCTCACTGTTTCCAAATGTTCCTTCGTGTCTAGGACATGGTCCGGCGTGGGGAAATCATAGACAACGACATCGAGGATGAGTTCTACCTCCGGCGCTTGGACGCAGGGCTCTTCGTCCTCCAGCACATCTGCTACATCATGGCAGAGATCTGCAATGCCAACGTCCCCCAGGTAGGAGGAGGCTTCCCCTGGATGGGCCTGTCTGTCCCTGCCTCCTTCCTTGCCACCTGCGTAGGTGGAGACTCTCAAAGAAGGAGATGGATCTCACTCTCCTTGAATTCCTTCACTCTAAGTGGGCCCTCTCTTTGAGGGATAGGAGTGAGGTGAATGCTTTCAGTACGGTGTGTTCGGGTGTCTACCAAGACAAGTGATACTTTTTCTTTCTCTCCCCACTCTTCCCCTTCCTTGCTAGATTCGTCAGAGGGTTCACCAGATCTTAAACATGAGAGGAAGCTCCATCAAAATTGTGAGGCACATCATCAAGGGTGAGTTGGCCGTTGCTTGTGCCTGGGGCTTTGGGTGATTAGGTGGTGCTTTCTTTCAGAGTCAGTATCCCTGAGATTTGGTGCACCGCATCTCCTGCCCTGAAAGCCTAAGTGTGTTGCCCAGGTGACTGTGTGCCCAGGTCATCATTGTCAGAATATCATAGACTAACTTAGCTATTATCTGCCTCTGACCCTCCAGTTCCAGAACTGAAAAAACACATAACAGACGAGAAGCACTAGAGCCTGGAAATACTTGTTTAAAAAATTGTTTTAAAGACAAAACAAAGAAACAAAAAATTTAGTTCCACACTGCACATAGTAGAAGGAAATTGCTTTCCAAGGGGCAAAAACAAGGAGGTAACAAGAAATACTTGGGGTTACGCAGGCCAGAAGGACGTGAGTTTGAAGCATTGCGGTGTGGTAGAGAGAGCATGCCTGCCTTCCCGCAGCTGTGTGAGTGCGATCTAGCAGAAAGTCTGCAAAGGTTCGTGCGATATTTACTGCATAACAGCATCCAGCCTAGTGCCTGGCACGCAGAAGGGGCTCAGTTAGGCGAGTCTCCCCTTCTTCCCTCACCTACCCCAGGGAGTCCCTCAAACGCTGGAGCGTCTTTGGTCCTGACTCAGCTGGCGTGGCTCCCGAGAGGCCCCCGGTCAGTGAGCAAGCTCCCGGTCACAGGGCAGGGCGCCTGGACCAAGCGCTGCGATGCCTTCCTCCCCTCGGACCACTTAGCACAGACCAATGCACGTGGCGGACTGAGGCCAGTATTGGACTTTATGGTACTGAAAGCACCAGAGTTTAGAGAGAGCCAGGGTGAATTGAGTAATGGCAGGCAAATCATTTTCTCTCTCTGGCCCTTGTTCTGCCCGTTTCGAAGGTGAGGGATTAGGCTTTATGTATCCAGAGCATTTGACTGTAAGTGGCTTATAACTCCCGTCACAGGTGGAGATGAATGCGCAGATAAATGTGAGAAGTTAAGAGCCCTGGGGCTGTGGGTTCTGGCTCATGGAACCAGGTTACCTTGGGCAAGTTACCCAGTTGCTCTGTGACCGCGTAAAATGGGCGAAAGGATTAAATGAGATGATATACGGAAAATATCTGACTCTTAATAACTTCTCAGTAAATGTTAGCTGTAATGAGGTTTATGAAATATTATTTCATTATGATGATGAAATAGTTATCATCATCATTATTATAAGTGAGGCATGGCTAAAATCCCATGGGAAGCCCTGTAAGAGGAGTAGCATTGAGCTGGGTCTTAGAGGCTGGGACAAGAACATTCCAGAAGGTAGGAACACTGTGGGTGGAGGCATGGCATGGGGACTGGAAATCACATGGTCAGCACAGCCCTCCCAGGCAACTGGAAATGGGGAGTGGGTTGTGCCCATTTTGTGGGTGGAGCTTGTGAGGTGTTGGAGTCTATTGTTTTCTCTCTCAGAGGGAGAAGGAAGGGGGAACCCGTTCATGAACCAGCCCGGGATCTTACCTTCCATAGTGGCATCCTGGGCGCGTCCCTCTTGTTCCTGGTGTCACAGCCACATGAACTAGCTGCTCAGAGTGTCATGCCGCCTCCTCCCTAGGGTGTAGCTGCAGGGATTTGCAACTCCAGCCTTTAAATGCCGTTTGCTTTCTACGCCCACATGTTCAATTAGAACTTTTTATTACTCTTAGCTCTACTCTCTTGCATTTAGGCTTCTCCCTGCACCTCCATCCCTGTAATCAAAACAGTGATCTTCTGAGAAGGAACAAGTGTTTTTAATGGGCACTGACATGTAGTAAGTGGGTGTTTTTCTTTCTGAAATCCGAACACATATAACACATATACCTTCGGCTACTCAGAATTTTCCGTTGTGAGCTGCCTCGTCTCCTTCAGATGGCGGCTTACTCCCCCAGTGCCTGTTAAAGTGCCGCCACACCCTGGGTGCTGAGCAGTTGTGTGCTGACTGAGTGAGTGTCTGGGCAGGCGAGCAGGTGAGCGGCCTGCACAGAAGCCGTGTTCAGTCCCCCACCCTTATCCCCCTCTCCCTTTCCTGCCTCTCCCTCCTCTGTCCGGACCCTCAGACCCATCCCTCCCGCCTGGGGTCCAGCCCTGTAGCTTTCTCCCCATCACCCTTCACAGCCAACCCACTCGTAACTCTGCCATTTCTGCCTCCAGACTCAGTCTTGAATCCATCCACTTTTCTCCATATGTTATTTCCCATCGTAGCACCCAGTTTATTTCCTTCCTAGCCCTTATCACTATCTGTAATTGTTTTTATATATGTCTTTGTTTACTCGTTTTGTGTGTCTTATACATTAAAATGTAAGCTCCATGATATAGGGACACTGTCGGGCTTATTCACCATGTCTTCTCAGCACCTCGGGCAATGCCAGGCACACAGCGGGAACCCAATGAATATTTTAAACATTGTTGAATTAAACCCTGCCCTTGTGTGAATTTAAATTGGCAAATGTTTCCTGAGACTCTTCCCAGGGCAAGCAGTGCTGCCTACTGTGCTGCTGAAGTATCACTCAGCACCTGCCCTCATGGAGTTTGTAGTCTTCCGGGGACCTAGATGTATAACTGACCAACCATAACTCAAGCTAAATGAAATACAGATTTCCACAGCTACTCAGCTAGCGTTGCGGGGTGCCCAGCTCTGCGTCCAGCACAGAGATGCAAAGAAGAGTAAGTAGGAACCCTGTCCTTCAGACGGTTCCAGTCTGATGGGGAAGATACTCTATAAAGTAATTATAATGTGGTTCAAGTCCCAAACTGTGCTCGGGGGAGTAAGGAGGCAGCAATGGAGGCACAGGCTGCACCAGGGGACCCCCGAGGGAAAGGCTCCTTGAGGCAGGACAGGACGTCGGTGGCCTTCATAAGGACTCTGGCCACATCAGCAGGGGCCAAGCAAGGACGTGGAGGCTGGGGCTTTGTGCGGGGTTGGGAGTGTGCTGGGCAAGGCTCTTGAGTTCTGTTAGGCACACGGTGCATTTGGGCATATGGGTAGTGACTGCAGCAGAGACAGTAGACATTCTCATTAAGACTCAGGAGAGATACCAGTGTGGGTAATTTGAAGTCATTAGTGTGGAAGCGATATTTAAAGCCAGGGAATTGGATGCCATTGCCCAGGTCAGAGAGGCCCCCATGGGATACTGACCACTAAAAAAAAGAAGTTCTCTAGCCCTGACTGGTGTGGCTCAGTGGATTGAGTGCTGGCCTGTGAACCAAAAGGTCACTGGTTTGATTCCCAGTCGGGGCACGTGCCGGAGTTGTGGGCCCAGTCCCCAGTGCCCAGTGAAAGGCAACCACACATTGATGTTTCTCTCACTCTCTCCCTCCCTTCCTCTCTCTTTAAAATAAATAAATAAAACCTTTTAAAATATATAAAAATAAAATAAAAATAAAAAGTTCTGTCCACATGGAAGGCTAAGGTATGAGTTCTCCACCTCCCTTCCGCTGATATGCCCCTGCCCCGGCTCACAGCTGCTGGGGGGAAGCCCATCTGCCCACAGTGCTGTGTGGCAGATCTGTGTGCTGGCCTCTGAGCGAGTGCAGGGAGACCCCTCAGGGCAGTGAGGAGGTAGAGAAAGGGGCGAGGCTGCTGTGGGGCCAGGGGGCTGGGCTGTGCTCAGGCCCACCTCTTAAAAAGCCTTCACTCCCTCCCCCTCCTTCCTCCACCCTTCCTTCCATCAAAACGCACAAAAAACAAAGGCTCATAAAGAAAACCAGCTCATCAGCCTGTCCTCTTTGATTTTAATTTTGTTTTTCAGCTTGGGTCGCTTCCTTTTTTTTCTTTTTCTTTTTTTTTAACATACTAATTAGATGCAAGCTTCTTTCTTTGATTTTATGGCCTATATATTTCCTAAGTTTTGCTGGCAGGATGACAGCTGATGTGTCCCTTGAGGTCTCAGGAAAACGCTGATGAGGCAAGCCCAGCAGGGGCCTTTTCCTGTTATAGCTGGGCCCCCTCTCAGGGTTTTCCTCCTGCTTTTCTGTCGGGGGTGCCAAGGGAACCAGGAATAATTGATGGCTCATTAAAGTCCCTCTTTGTGCCGACTGCTTACTCGGTGCCCTCAAAGATCCACCTTCCCTGGAACTGGTAGCTGCTCTGGGATTGAGGACTATGGTGTCCACATAGGGGATGGTGGTGTCTTTTCTAGCAAAGGGCAGATCAGACCATGTACGCTGCAAGGGCAGTGACAGCCCTCCTGCCTTTTCTGTCCTGGCGCCTGGCCCATGACCGGCGCAGAGAAGGAACTCGGTTAATGCTTACTGGGAGTGCCTGCTGGCGTAGGGTGGGGCTTCGGGCTTCTCTGTGCTGTGTCAGAAACGCAGGGCCACACAGTAGGTAGAGTGGTCACTCCTGAGCACGCCCTCTGTGCCAGGCTTCTAGTGTATTCTCACAGTGGCCCCCAAAAGCAGGATTACAGCCTCGATTTTGCCGATAAGGAAACCAAGACTCAGGCTAAGGGGAGGCAGGGCCATTACTCAAGTCACTCTTAATGCTGGAAGTTGAACCCAGACTCAGAACTATAGACAGCCATGGCTCGTCTGGCAGGAAGGAATGCTCCGTGTCGGTTGGCTGGTACACTCCTGCAGCCTTCAAAGAAAGAAAAGTCAGGGCATTTACCTTTACAGAACACCCACTTGGCACCACAGGGTGCTAGGTGAGCACCTAACACATGAATGAGACCCTTAGGAGGCCCTGTTCCCAGAGAATACAGTCCCATCTCAGGTGAAATCACCAACCACAGCACGAAGCAGAATGAAGTCAGTCCTCAGGTTGGAGTGGGAATCAAGAAGGCACAGTTAATTCTGCTGGAGATTAAAAGGAGCTTGATGCTACACAGAGGAGGTGTTCACTTTTTCTTTTTTTAATTGTGGTGAAATACATATATGTAAGATTTACCATTTTAACCATCGCAACCATCACCACCACCTATCCGCAGAACTCCTTTTTACCTTGCAAAACTCTTCACCCATGAAACACCTACTCCCCATCCCTGCCTCCCCCAGCCCCTGCAAGCACCCTTGTACATTCTGTCTCTATGAAGTTGGTGACTAAGTAAGGAGGTGGCTTCTTAAAGCAGGTGAAGGACCCCACTGGCAGAGGCAGAGATTGAGTGGTCCTCTCACTGGACATGGAGCAGGAGCTGTGACCTGGGAATACCTTTCAGTATGAATTCTCCTGCCAGGAGCTGCCGTGGCGGCTGCTGGCGAGCCTCTGAGTGTTTTTAGTCACTGGCGAAAGTTGTGGGGGGATGTTGTGGGTGCCGAGCTCTTTTGCAGAGGAAAGCTTGGAGGATTACTGACTCCAGACTTCTCCGCGAGTGACGAGAAGACTGAGCCAAAGACTTCAAAATGCTTTCAGAAATTGGCCCCTGGCCCTCTGATTTGTCTGTGTTCTTTATGGCTTGAAATCTCTCAGAAGCTCATAAACATGTATTTCCATAGTGATTTGGGGCTTTTGGTAACCTGAGCTTTTCCTCTGTGATTTTAAAGCTGCAGAAGCTGACAGCATTTACCTTTCGATGACACATGTTGATGGGCCTGTGATGTGTACCAGGTCATGGCTGCTGTGGCCACTAGGGCAGAAGGCAGGCCTGTTGGTGAACCTGAGGCAGCTCCTTACCCTCCCTAAACCACAGGTCCCTCCTCTATGAGATGGGATCCTCCCCTTGAAAGGCTGCTGTGAGAATTAGGGGCGGTACTGTGTGGAAAGTGCTTGCACAACGGCCAGCACTGAGCAAGTGCTCGCTGACGTCAGCTCCCTGACGGGTCAGCCTCCGGGCTAGCCCGTGCTAAGTAGCCTGGAGCAGCTCGGAGCAGCGTGAGTCCCAGCGCTCTGTGCCTTTGGATAAGGTAGATGACATATTTGAGCCTTGGTGTCCTCCTCTGTGAAAATCATACCTGAAGGGAGCCCTGCCCCTCAGGAAGGCTGAGGTGGCAGTGCAGCCGGGGACCTGGGACAGAGTGCGTGCTCAGGAAACGGAGGTTCCCGCCTTCCCTTCCTTGGCCTAATCCTTTTGCCTGGAGCTGGCGATGCAGGCAGGACCCGCACCCAGGCCAGACTCCTTGGGGGCCTGGTTGGGAGCGGGAGGGGAGGGGATGCTTCTCCAACCAGCTAAAATGTCCTCAGGACTAAGAGACTATGACCCTGTTAACATCGTGAGCAAAGGGTAAGTTCCCTTCTCTTTTAAGTGGGTTTCATTTTAATACTATCTGATGAACTTCTGTTCCTTAGCCTCAGTGAAATGTCCTCCTCCATAGAGGTGTAACATTAGACCCTCCAAGTTCATTGTCATTAAGAAACCTCTGTTAGACCTGAAGGACTTTCCTTTCTCAGTTTCTATTTTGTGATTATTTCTATGTCTTCAAGGGTTTTCAGTATGAAAATATTGGTATTCCTCTTCTCCCCCCTCCCTCTTCCTCCTGCGTTATTTTAAAGGGTGAGCATCGTGGATTAAGGTTCAGTGATCTGAACCAGGCTTGTGAGCACGGGCCCAAGTCTCTGCCCTGGAAGACAGTTCTTCCCCATCCACCCTGGTGCCCCCTCCCTCTCCCTTTTAATATAAACAGAACAGCTTGTATTCCATGTCTGAATAGTAAACCTGCTGTCTAAAGTTTGCTTTAATATTTATGCGTTCAGCACTGCTTCCTGTTTTTCAGCTCCATCAAAGCCTTTATTATTTGAAAACGATGGGGAAGTAGAGGAGGGAGTTGATGTGTACCCAACCCATCCTCTTTTCCGCCCCTCTCCCCATCTCTCTCACTCTTCCCCTCCCCCGTGGTTCTCCCTTCTAGCATCTCTTTTCCTGCATTCTCTCTTCCTGTCTTACACACACACTTACACACATACACACTCGGCAAAGAGAACTCTTTCCTAAGACCTCTGGGAGGAATCTGTTCAATATTTATAAACTGCTGCAGCAGCTCTAATAACGAGAGGTAGCTGGTACCACCAAGATTTGCTCCAAATAGGATTCTACTCCAGAAACAAAGAATGAGGAGGGGGAAGGGTTGGAGGGTGAGGGGCAGGCGAGACGCACAGTTGACACCAGCTGCCAGGGGCAGTGGAGAAGCACTGGGGGCTTGTCACGCTGGGCCTCGGCCTGGCTGCATGGCTGGCTCACAGTGGGGCCCTGCCAGCTCTGACATTTGTTGATCTGGCATGGGCGGCTGTGGCCCCAGTAACCCACTCCACATATGTTCCCACTAAGGTCTCTCAACCCCAGGACCTTCCCTCTAGAGTCCTACCTTTTATGGGGACTTCATAGCCAGATGCTGTGCTCTGCTGGGATGCTTTGGAGTGCTCACAGCGCTGGAGTTTTCCCCAAAGTATGGGAAAGAAGCAGGGCAGGATATTGCTTAGGTAAGATGGTGGCACTTTGGAGACCGACTCCACCCCTGATGGCTTTCATGCATCCCTTGACTTCCTCACACGTGCTCTGGGGTTCGAGTTTCAGCTCGCCTACCATTCTCCATGTGGGTAAGTTGCCTTAGCTCTCTAGTCTCAGTTTCCTCACCCATAAACAGAGATGGCTTTCTTTGCCTTGTAGGATTGCCGCAAAGATTAAATGAGACAGCATATATAAATGCGTGGCACAGAATCAGTGTTCACTACATGTTGATTTCCGTTCCACTGCGTGTGAGACAGCCCCTCTTCCACACTGTGCTGGCTCCATTCACAGCCCATTTCCAGAGGACAGGTCGTCTCACTTTGTTTCCTCCCTCCCCACAGAGGGAGTGACCGGAGACTTGCCCAGGGGGTGGGTGCTCTGTGTACAGGGGGGGCAGGTGTTTTCCCCAAGGCCTTGGCAGGGTGATTCAGCAAGGAGGGTCTTGCAGACTTCGGTTTCCTCTCCTCTGTGCTCGCCTAGAAAGAGATTAGGTCCCTCCAGGGAAGCTGGCTTTACTTGGAAAATCACTGCCCCAAAGGATCGGACTATTTCCCTGCTTCCCTCCCTCCAGGGTCTGCCAGTACATTAGGAGAGCAAAGTGTTAGTTCAATCCATTAAGCCTCTTGCTTCCAGATCATGCCTCTGGGGGTATTAAATGCTATAATGATCATTTCTCTTTCTCCTGGGGCAGCAGCTAGATCACTCACAAGTGAGTAAGAGATACCACTCACCTGCAGCCCCACTGCCTTCTCTGCAGCCCAGTTCCTGTTCTCCCATCACCCAGCCCTCTCCCTAAGGAGCCCTAATAGACGGCATCACAGCCATTTGCTGTTGGAGGTGATGGATGGACCTAACAGAAGAGAATGATTTCCGGGGGGAGACACACAGCCTGCACGTGTTTGAATCCCAAACCCCGTTTTCCAGCACATGTCCAAAGTAATAAAGAGGAAGGAGGAAAAATGAAGAAGTGGCAGGAACCAGATTATTTCCCCAGTGAGGATGGGGGCGGGGTGTTGCACACTTTCTCCTCTCTCCCTGGTCTTTGTCAGATTGGGATCTGCAGGTGTTTTATTATGCAAAAGCCTCTTACAAGGACCGTCTCTATTGTTCTGGCTCAGGCAGCTCCAGTCAGGGAGTTGGGGTCAGATAGCAAGCTGTCACCCTAATCAACTGCTCTGTTTATTCACCACACCAGACTGATAGTTGGCCCTCAGCCAGGCTCTGCTGGGAATCAGAGGATTTAGCAGAAAGGCAGGGTCCCTACCTTAGCGAAGCTCCAGTCTGCCGGGAGTGAGAGGACACGGGGAGGATGATCTGGAGGTCAGGCCTGCGATGGAGAAGTCCTCACTGTGGCCACAGTCCCCACAGGGTCTGTGCCCTGGCACCTCCCCCGGCTCTGGGCTCTGGCCACTGTGACCTCCTCGCTCACCCTCAGACTGGCCAGGCAAGCTTCCCCTCAGAGAAGCCCCTGCACTGGTGGTCCCTCTGCTACCCACTCCCAGGTGCCCCTCATGCATTGCCTTTGGGTGTTTAATCTCCCCATCTGTGTGAGGACGTCTGACAGTCGCCCTCTGTATTTTATTTACTTTTTGGGTTTGTTTCCCCCAATAAAGAGTGGGCTCCATGGGAGTGGAGCTTTTCGTCTCTTTTGGTCATTACCTTATCCCCATTGTCTCAAAGAGTGGTTCTCAGACTCGCGCAGCATCAGCGTTCCCTGGAGGCCCTATCCAGACAGA
Organism: Mormoops blainvillei; assembly: GCA_004026545.1. NCBI lineage: Eukaryota > Metazoa > Chordata > Mammalia > Chiroptera > Mormoopidae > Mormoops > Mormoops blainvillei. The sequence continues at coordinate 14,476 of PVJD01005062.1, forward strand.
TGGCTGGGCCCCCAAATCGCATTTCTAGCAAGTTCCTGCATGATGCTGATGCTGCCAGTTGGGGCCCACACTCTGAGAACCCTGGTCTGGAGCAGTGCTGCCCGCGGTGGGCGCCCACCGCCTGTGTTAAGCAAGTAATGAGTGAGTGAAGGGTGTGGCCAGGAGAGGAATGTGAACTTGGGAAGGTGGGTTGGCCCTTTTCACCCAGGACCTCGAAGGCAAGTCCGAGGAATTTGGTACAGCAGCCACGTTGGGAGCTGTGGGAGGCATTGGAACGGCACGCACCTCTGTGGGAGCTGGGATTCAGGGAAACGTACGAAGTGACCCAGCCACAGCGGACCCCATGCCACGGATTCACACCTAACCCTGCGTTTGTCTCCCTAGAGTATGCAGAGAACATCGGGGACGGCCGGAGCCCGGAGTTCCGGGAGAGCGAGCAAAAGCGCATCCTGGGCCTACTGGACAACTTCTAGGGCCCCTGGACCTGTGCGGCCTGGACACCGCGGGCCTTCCTCCCCGTTTTCGCACAGCTCCGCGTGACTTTCGGACAAATTAAAACTAGTTTTGTTATTCCTGGCCTGGCATTCTTTGTAGCACAGCAGTACCTTCTAACGTTTACTTGCACGTTCACAACACCTGTCATGGGACACGTCCAAGGAAGGTTGGTGGTTGGCCTCACTCTGCCTCGCTCTGCGGTGGTCGCTTTTGGGCCTCAGTTTCCTCACTGAGGCCCAAAAGCGACCACCGCAGTGCCTCGGGTGGTGCTGTCTGTAGTGAAGCTGTAACTGGGAAGGGGAAGCATGCACTAGTGGCCTCCCTGGGGCTTTTGCCCTGACGGAGAGCCTGGAGAGCCTGGACGCATCACATGAGGCCCAGACACACGCGGAGGCATGCTGGGGAGGCCTTCACGGCAGGCGAGGCCAGCTGCAGAGCACGCCACCCTTGGGGCAGCCCCTGAACCTGGGCTGCACATCGGCCTCGCTCTGGGAGGGCGAGGGACTCAAATGCGTCACCACTGGGCCCCACCCCAGAATGACGAAATCAGACTCTCAGGGGCAGCCCAGACGCTGGTACGGTGTTAAGCTCCCAGGTGGTTCCTTACATCAGGATAAGAACCGCACTATAACGTAGACAGGCCTTGGCTCCAAACACCAGCTGTGCCATTTGCCAGCTGTGGCAACTTGGATAAGTGACATTGCCTTCCTGAATCTCACTTCTTTCCTCTGCAGAGTGGGGGCGATACACCCACTTGGTGCTTAAGAAGGCGTGCTGGCTTGGTTAAGCAGGCAGAGCATTGATGAGCACACAGTAGGTGCACTGTAAATGGTGAGTTCTGTGTCCTTCCCATTCACATCTGTGGCTTCAGAAGACTTGCAATTCACCCATTTTACGTGGGTTTTCAGGAAGTTGGTCTCCTCCTTCACAGAAGTCCACGGTCCTTTAGCACGTTTTTAATTCATCAAGAGTAGAGTCCTCATGAGTGAGGAGGCAGAAGAACCACTGATTTACAAAAGCTGCCTTTTATTACAATGAAATATTTGGCCCAGGTTCAGCAAATAGGCCACAAGGGTCGCCACATACCCTGTGCTGTGCCCATGGCTGATAGTGGCAGCTCTTGCTTTTCATTGAACCCCAAGGGACAGGGCTCCGGGCAGCCACCCGAGAGGACTCTGAATAAGATGACAGCTGCGTCGTGCCCAGCGTGGGGCTCCTGATAGAACAGTGGCTCAGGCAGACCCTGCCCTCTTGGAGCTTGTGCTGAGCCTGGTGGAAAGGCGGACAGTGTGCCCATCACCACTGCGAGGCAAGCGTTCCGGCAGAGAGGCGGCAGGAGTGTGTTACAGGACCCATTACAGAATCAGAATTGCCGTGTAGTCGCGTTTTGGATTTAGTTATTTTTTTTTTATTTCACTTTCCTGTAACTGTAATAGCTACTCTGTATTGTACACCTGCCATGTGCGACTCACTTTCCATCCATTCTTTCTAACCTGCGTAACAGCCCTGTTGGCATTATTATCCCCAATTTACTGAAGCCGAGACTGAGGTCTCAGAGGGTAAGGCACTTGTGTGAGGTCCTGTAGCCAATAAGCGGCAGAACCTACGTGCAGAGTGAGGTCGGTCTGACTCCGCGGTCCAAGCTCTGCCCTGCGCGGAGCTACCGCTGTCTGAAGACCATCGGCTCAGTGGCCGCTGTTCGGCCTCGGCCTGTTCCGCCGTGGGTAGCTGGGTTAACGAATTCACAGAATAAAGCACGTCTGGGTGCAACCTATAGAATCAGACTTTTTGAGCTAAGGTTACTACTTTAGAGATCCTTGGGCTTTATTTTACTTTTAAATATTATTTGTTTTTCACCAGGTAATACTTCTAGCTGATACAGAAGTTCAAAATTTAACAAAGGCATATAGCGAGGAGTCTCCTCTCAGGTCTCCCACCCCCTTGGCCTCCCTGTCGCTGGAGGCAACTGCAATCACCTGATTATCTGTCCCGAGTTCTGTCCAGCAGTTGCCAGCTGTGTTCTGCTGAAGCCCCGGGCTTCCCCCAGGTGCACCAGAAGCCAGCCTAGAAGAGAGGGTGGTTAGGGCTCTGGGACACGTGAACTGCAGTCGCTCCATTGTGCCCTGCTTCATGTCGTGGGGTGCCTCCAAAGCTTCGGTTTGACCCAAAAAGCCCTGTGCTAAACGCAAGTTTGAACTCACGCCTTCACTTTACAGATGAGGAAGTGGTCCCCTTTTCCATTGCTTTCGTGATGGAGACTTTGGGAGGAACCTGAGGTATAATCCCTTAGGATTCAGAAGGGGTTACAGTCCCAGGGGTCGGGGAGCCATGGAGACAGGATGACGGGAAATCTTTAAGCCCTGCTTTCTAATTTTAACAACCCAACCCACCAAACTAAGAGATGCTTTTAAGAACAAGGAGATGTGGGCTCCCGGGATGTAGCCCTGCCTCTTGCGGCTTCTGAAACACTCCGCCTCACAAGCCTCAGGGAGGACTTCTCGGGCTTCCACTGTGGGCCACCCTTGCCTTGTGGTTCTGAACTTGACTTCTATGTCTGCCACTCTTGGGGTCCCGAGCTCTCCGCTTCACACAAAGCCCCTTCGTGTCCATCCTTGTGTCCAGAGCTGAGTGGTACCTGGGCACTGCATCCCAGCAGGGCAGTATTCCTTTCCTATCCAAACATGGCACAAAGATAGCCTTTAAGCAGTAGTAGCCAGAATTCTGTGCAAGGGAAGTGAGGATTTCATTTTCCTTCTCCTTCGCCGCTTGCTGCTCTGTTTGTGGTGGCCCGCGCACCGAATTCAGCAGCGACAAGACGGGCGTGTCTAATTCAGAGAGATTAGCATGCAGGCTGCATCCTTTATGCGGGGGGAGCGCGTTGTCAGGGAAGCTTGAAGGCATCCTTTAGTCACCTCCACGGTAGCACCAGTGTCCAGGTGGCACCTTCTGCCATTACCAAGAGCGTCAATTTAGTGTCAACGGGGAGAGGAGACTCACTTTCCTAAAGGCAAAAGCTCCTTGATTAGATTAACTTACCCAACAGTAGAGGTAAAAGCGGAGCCCCCTTTTTCGATCTGTCTTGCTCTTGGGTACACATGGAAAATGGCTGGTGTCACAGCAGTGGCCTTTCATTGCCTGTGCTGAGGGGATGGCAGGCTTTCTTCCAGTCGCCTTTCTCTTCTTTAGGTAACACATGCTGTGGGCATCCACTTCAGAAGGCACACAAGGGTGTCCAGTGTGGCGATCTCCCTGCCAGCCGTGTCTCCTGGCCGCCCCACCCCGCCCCAGAAACAACCACTGCCATTAGCTGCGGCATTCTTTCAGAGATGGTCCCTACGTGTTGTCAAGTGAATACAAATATATTTGACACCGGTGGTGGCACGTTGTGTTCTCTGTTCCGCACGTTGCTTTTTTTTACTCTGCATCTACCAAACACAGAGTCCCCTGCTCCTTCAATAGCTGGGCTCCGTGGCGGGGCTGTACCATAATTTAGTTAGTCGAGTTAATGGACATTTAGGTAGTCTCCAATCTTTGGCTATTACAACGTTGTCGTGAACATCCTTATATAGAATGTCATTTCACACATGTGTGAGTTTAAATTCCCAAGCAGAATTGCTAAGTCAGAGAGAATGTGCCATTGTGATACATACTGTCACGTCTCCCTCCGTCCGCCAACAGCGTGCGTGCGTGCCACCCCACACCCTCCCCAGCGCGGGGTCGACCACCTTCCCCTCGGCCTCATTTCCGAGGGCTGGATCTGCTGCCCCTGTGTGATCTTAGGATACTCACCTACTTTCCTGGGGTCTGTTTTGACAACAGGAGCCATGTATCCTGTTGGTCATTTTAATTTGCATCTCTCTTAGGAGAGAAATCATTTAGTGTTTTAGAAGAATGAATTTATTGATTGTGTGCCATATTACCTAATACTCGTTGAGCCCTTCCTACGAGCTAAGTACTTTACTCAAATTAGCTCATTTAACCCTCATTTCTAAGGTGTAGGTACTTTGATCATCAACTCCCATTCACAGATGAGGAAACCAGATTGACCAGAGAGGGTCAGTGGCTTACAAAGTGACCGAGCTGGGAGTGGAACATGAGGAAACTAGTTCCAGAGCCCCCATTCCTGACCTCAGAGTCACCTCATCTCCTAACGGTGAAGAGCGAGGACAAGGCCACCCCCTCTAAGGCGGCAGGACGGCCGGTGGGAGGCCACAGCCCGGCCACAGGTGAGGAAGGCCCCAGACTGGTCCAGCTCCTCAGGGAGCCAGCCTATCCAGGGGACACAGGAGCCAAAGTGGGTGGGGACCCGGGGCTCCCAGCCCAACCTCTGCGGGATCTGATATGTCCCTCACCCTCAGCCCCTGTTCTGCAGGGCCTGAATGGGAGGGTCTCTGAGGAGCCAGCCTGGGGACTTCCACGCGCACCATCACCTGTGACCGGCTCATGGTGCCTAGGTAATCATTCCTCTCCACCCTATCACATATTGAACACCCACCCTAAGTTGTGTGGGGAACAAAACAGACATTGTCCTGGCCACCAAGGAGATCACATCCTCCATCCTCATGGGACAGACTAAAAGACAATAAGTATGTAAACATACGCAGAATGGTAACTGAGTCTCATAGAGGAGCAAACAGCATGCAGTGATGGAGACTAGGTAATGGGGGAACAACTTGAGGTTGGGCGGTCTGGAAAGTTCTCTGATGAGGTGCCTCTGAGCTAAGCGCTGAGTGATGTCACGGAGCAGGGCAGCCCAAGGGCTGGGAGGAGAGAGTTTAAGCAGAGGCACAGGTGCAAAGGTCCTGAGGCAGAGAGAGAGCACCGTCATTCTCCAGCAAAAAGCCAAAAGAAGCCACTGTGGCTGGATCCAAGAGCGAGGCATGGGTGGGAGGGGAGTGAAGCCAGAGAGGTAGGCAGGGGCCAGATCTTGCAGGACTTGAGGGCTACGGAGGAGTTTCTGAGCATGGAAGAAATGTGATCGGATTTTGAAAAGATCTCCCTGACTGTTGGATGGAGGACGACACTGTGGAGGTAGTATGGGAGCAGGAAACCCAAGAAGAAGCCCATGCACCCATCCAGGGAGGAGACACTGGCGCTTTGGACCGGGAGCAGATAGCGAGTTACAGACAAGGGGATTGGAGAGGTGCTGAGGCAGAGCCACCCGCTCCCGGTGCAGGGGCGGGGAGGGCCTGACTGGGGCTCCCCCAGCACTCACGGCTGGGAGCAACATCGCCAGCCCAGCAGGAGTTGGGTGGGGCCTGCAGAGAGAGCTGCTCAGTATATAAATATCTTTAATGAATAAATAGAAGTGCTTTTAGGGCTGGCGGAGTCGTATCATTTCCACCTGCTGTAAAATTTCATTAGGAGCAGGCGCTGCAGGGGGAGAGGAATGGCTGCAATAAATCTGCCCACCTACCCTCAGGCCCTGCCTTCACTCTGAGCACTCAGCTCCACTCCCTAGAGGATTCAGACCCAGGCCCTTCTCCCCAGGCCTTCCTGGGCCAGTCCCAGCACCTGAGCAGGCAAGAGGCAGCCTGGGCAGGGAGGTGGGGCTACCCACTGACCACCATGGCCGTTGCTCTCCGTAGCTGGGAAATGGGCATAATTCCTGCCCCCTCTCCCCACCCGCTGCCCACCGAATGCAGATTAGATGGGTTTCAGAGGAAGAAGGAATCACCACTTCGCATTCCTGGAACAGAGCTGGGGGAAAGCATGCCTCGTAGTCCCCCAGTTTTACAGAGGAGAAAACAGACCCCAGGAAAGTAGGTGAGTATCCTAAGATCACACAGGGGCAGCAGATCCAGCCCTCAGAAATGACCACAGTGTCGGCTACCTTATTTAGCACCAGCTAAGTGCCTGGCTCTGCCCTAAACACTTGTCATGCACCAACTCATCGAATCCTCCCCACGTTCCTGGTACATGGAGACTGTTACCGCCCCACTGTGCAGATGAGAGCACCAAGTCCCAGAGGGAACTAGGATCTTGGTCACCCCATCAGCTGGTTGACAGAGCCCGGTCTCCAGCCTACCACAGCAACCTTTTTCTGGTCTTTTCAAGTCGTGTGAGGCTGAGATTTTCTTCTTAAGTCTATAAATCATCAAAGTGTGAGTCCTTTGAAGAACTGGGATGGAAAATTGGCCAAGTGCCTACTATGCTTAAGGGAGTCTCTGAACCAAAGGCCACTGTCCCCAGCATCTCGCTGCATCCCTGTAGCATCTTCCAAGGTTGCCACGCTCACCTCCACTTTACAAATAAGAAAAGGAAGCATCGCGAGATCAAGGAGTGTGCCCAAGGTCACACAGCTGCGACACTGATGCTGAAGGCTGCCAGCACTCCAGACAACGGGGGACCCTCAGACTCCTCCCTCAGCCTCACTGCCACCCTCCGTGAGCCACGGGTGCATGGACAGGAAAGCAGGCTGGCCAAGTGGACAGGCCATGCTGGCAACCTGCCTGAGTCCCTGGTTGTCAGCTAAGCTCATTAAGTGGGCCGTGACAGGACACGGCCTGGGCCAGCGGCCTTTCCTCCCCACCTCGTCCCAGCTCTCTCGGGAGCAAGGCCCGAAGACAGGCCCTACGCTTAGCAGCTACAGGCAAAAACCTCTCTGTAACTGGGGAAGATTAAAAGATAAATGAGTCAAGCAGGTTGGCCCTGTGGACCCGCGTGGGCAGTGAGCCCAGGGCGTGGACACTGGAGACAGGCTGCCTGGGTTCAAGTCCAACCCTGCCACTCCCTCGCTGCCTGGCCTTGAGGGAGTCACTTCACCTCTCTGAGCCTCAGTTTTTCTCATCTGTAAAACTGGGAGATAGTGCTGGACACCACTACTCACCCTCGAGACCTGCGACAGGCTGATGCATAGAAGGCGCCTGACCAACTGTAAAGTGCTGTTCATACCTCATGTCATCGCTACCAATACCCCCAGCTGATCGTGTTTCTTGTTCACTTCCCCCCAAGACTGCGAGCGGATCCGCCCTTACTTATACCTCCCAGGACGAACGAACAAACCCGTGAGCGACTGGAAGTGAGCGACTGGAAGAAAAGGTGGCTATTCTGCACCGATGGTCAGGAAAGGTCTTCCGGAGGCAGCAGTGTTGAAGTTGAGCTGGACTGATGAGCGGAGCAGCTGTCAGGGGAGGCTGGGAATGGTGTCCTAGGCAGAGGGAACAGCAAGCGCAAAGGCCCTGGGGCAGGAGCGTGATTCACGTATTTGAGGAGCAGCCAGATGTACCACATGGATGAGGAGGAGAGTGGCGGGGCGTGGGGGGATGAGCCTACAGAGGTGGACAAGGACCGGACCACATGGGGGCTTGCTCACCACAGTAAGGAGCTGGGTTTTCTTCCATGTGCAATGGGAAGCCATTAGAGGATTTGAAGCAGAAGAGGGAAAAGATCACAGGGAGTATGTGTGGAATATAATAAGAGTCACAGAGGGAGGGAGGGGATTGGGGGAGGACAGGAGGGTAAAAGAATAAATGACAGAATAAAGGGCAGAGTCTGAGACTCTGGCTGCCTGCGTGGAGGAAGTGTCACCAGGGGTGGGGCAGGACTGGACCCTTGCTGTCCTCCGAGTCCCTTCCAGTCCACTATCTGGAGTGACCGGCACCCAGCCCCAGCTCATAGCCCTCAATGGAGCAGACACAAAAGCAGCTTGAGTCAGGGCAGGAAGCAGAGGTTCTGGGAGCCCTGAACTGAGTTATGTCTTAGAGGGTCCCTGATGCTTTTGGGGGGAGGTAGCCATGGCCCAGAAGTGAAAGAGCAAGTGGAACATTATCAGATAAGAAGAGGGGTTTTCAGGAGAGGCGGTGAGCAGGCAGAGTCAGGGAGTTAGGAAGGATCTCTGAACTGGGGCCCTTACAGACACAAATCCAATTCGTGGCCATCAGAACCATAGGAAAGGCAAGCTGCCATCCCCATTATAGGTGAGAAAACAAAGACTCAGAAAAGGAAGAGGCTGGATGGTCACACAGCTATTCTGGGTGAGAGCTGAGACTTGAACTCGAAGCTCAAGAGTGGTCAGTAAAATACATCCCCAAATTCCTGTGCACCCTAAGTCCACATGGCAGGCAGGAGGAGGCTGGGGGCAAAGAGACACACAGAAACACATGTGCGCATTGCGGAGTAGCTCATTTTTCCTGGGGCATCATGGAGGGCATGATGGAGGAGGCGGCATTTAAAGTCAGCCTTGAAGGGTGATGAGCTTTTGATGGGTAGAGGACGAGAAGGGTTGTAGCAGAGAGAGGAGGCATGCTGGTGGTAGGGCTGGGTGAGTAGAGGGAGTGGGGCAGGAAACAGGGAGAGGAGGTCATGAAAAGGTGACTAGGTGGTGGGCAGGGGTCAGGTTAGGAACGTCACAATGTCAAGGCCAAGCATGTGTGCTGTCTGGAAGACCCAGAGGGGCCCTGGAAGGGTTCTAACTGAGTGAGGCAGGTGACATGAATGAGGCTGAAAGACTCTCCTAGTTTGCATGTGATGGATGGAAGGCGATTGGCCAGGAGGCTGGAAGAGCAGGAGGGGGGCTGGTACTCTTTGTAGGCAAGTTGTAATGGTGACTGCAAGCAGGGCTTGACCTTGGGGGTGGAAAGGAGGAGACATGTTTGAGAGCTATGATGGAGTTAGAGTGGGTGGACTTGGTCCAGGAGAAAGGGGTTGAATGCGGAGGTTAGACCCCATAGAGGGTCCATGACCTTGGCCACCTTCTCTGGCCAGAGGCTAGTTAAATTAGTGCATTAATTCATGTATCCATCTCTCCAACCATCCATCTACCAACCCACCCACTTATCCTTCCTTCCATCCAGCACGCATTAGTCCCCTCTTTATGCCAGCCCCTCTCTCTCTTGGTGGTGGGGAAGGGCTGGGAATGCCTGGACTGGTCCCTCACTCTCTGGAGCACGTCGTGGTCTCCTGGGGAGATCGCTGTGACAAGATGCCATCACAGTCCAGTGTGCCAAGCACGTATGATGAGGGGGGCAAAGAGGGTGGGGGAAGATGACAGGAGGGAGGGGCTCAGCCCAACTCCCCATTGGGATGGTGGGTCTACAATGTCATCACCCCAGACGAAGGAGAGTACGTTATCAGTGTTATTAATGATCATTAATCTAATTAAATAGCAATTATAATTAAGAACACAACAATAAAAATGCCACCTTGGATTTAAATGCTTCTTCTCTGGCATCCTCATGAGCGATTTTCCATGAATCCAGCCCACCCCTCTCTGCGGCACTGCACACACAGTAGGTACTTGGCCAATCCTTGTGTTTCTGAGTCAAAACCAGGGCCATGAATTCCAACTCACTTCGTTTTAAAAATGGGCAAACTGAAACCCAGGAAGGGCCAGGCCCTGGGGTCACACTCAAGTCTGTGGTGAAGGCAAATTTAAGCCAAGAAGCCCAATTCCCCTCTGCTTTCCAACTTACCCCTTCCCGAACAGCCTTTTCTTACCTTTTTTTTTCCCTAGGAAAAACAGCTGTCAGAGGCAGCCATCCTGTTACCATTAAACAAGGCAAATTCTATCGGAACAGAATCGGAGACACCCCTGGACACCTAATTACACAGTCTGGAACGAGACGCACAGGCAGGGAATAGAAATATGAACCAACAGTGCAGCAGGCAGCAGAGACGCCCCGCCCTCCCCTCTGCCAGAAGCTGTCGCATCCCCGAGGCCTCAGGATAAAACGCATCTCCTGGTGCTTGCATGGGGTCCCTGCTCTGGGAAGGGACTCACCAGCTGTGGTGAGCCCTGGGAGCCGCACACACACATCCCACCTGCTGCAACCAGCCAGGGCTTCGCGACAAACCAGCGTCTGGGTGGGAGCGGGGACCCTCCCAGAGCCTTCTCCAACCCCGAGGAAAACAGGGGTTGCTTCAGGTCTCCAAAGGCCCCACTGGCCTGGAGACTGCCCCTCCTCTATCCAGGTGCTGCCCCTCACCTGGCCAGCCACCCCTGCTCCCCACCCCGCCTAAGGGTTGTCCCAGGAGGTTTTGTCCCATTAGCAGTGTTAGGTACAGGGGACTGGGCTTGGGCTGTCCACCCAACCATGAGAGTTTGTGATTAGATATCAGGCAGGAGTGTGAGCGGCGGAGGACAGGGCCCCTGTCTGATTCTACTTCCATGTCCGCTATGTGGAAGGGCACCAGGGCAGAAACTAGCGAATGGCTGAATTGAAAATTCATCCCACCATACTTACGGAGCATCCCCCATGTGCCCACACTGGGCTCCGGGGAGACAGGAGGGAACAAAACAAAGCTCCCACAGAACTTGTGAGTGGGGGAGACAGACTCTCAGCCAGCTAGACCAGCCACAAAAAAAGAGAATCAAACGATACTATCTCAGATAGAAAAAGTGAGATCAAGGAAATAAACAAGGTGATGAGAGAAAGAGCAAACAGAATGTCCATTGTGGGGGGCACGGGGGTCTACTTGAGATAAGGTGGTTCCAGAAGGCCTCTCTGAGGAGATGTTTGAGCCGAGACCTAAACGGTGAGCAGGAAGAGCCACGGGTGGAGATGGAGGAATGTTCCAGGCATAGGGAACTGTGCAGACTGAAGGAACCAATGGGTAGATGTGTAAGCTAAAAGCAGACCGGAGAGACATGCAGAAGGGGGTCTGGACAGGCCTGGAGCCAGCGCAAAGCAGGTGTCCCCTGGCTCTCCACTGCAGGGGCCTGCATCCCTCATGGCTCACAGGCCCCTCCGAGAGTCCCAGGTACCCTCGCTCAGCCCTGCTAGCTCCTCCCGTCACCCTCCCCTCCCCACAACTCCTCCATGCCACGCCCACAACCGGCCTCCCCTGAGGTGACTTCGCTCTATTATTTATTGTTAGTGTTATTGGTGTGCCATTCATAATGATTACCCCCCTCATTCCTCCCTGCTTTTCATTTCCACGCCTGGTTTGGTCTGTCAACCTAGGGCAAGGGACCTAAGAAAAAAGCTACCAGACCTTCTGAGTCTCAGGGTCTTTGTCCCCGAATGGAGAACGTGAGACCCACCGACAGCTTGAGGTCTGACTCCAGCTTTCATGCAGGGTGACCTGGAACAAGCCACTCGTCTGCCTGAGCCCCTCTTTCCACCACAAACACTGAGATAGTGACGGTCACCCCCATTCCCTCCGCCACGTCGCTTCCCATGCTCTGGCTCATTAATGTCACACCCAGCCCTGCAATATAGGATTATTACCTTGCCACCGTCTTCCAGGCATGAAACCTGGGCCTAGGTGGGCCATGTTCCTCAGCCAAGGCCGCACAGTCAGCAAGTGGTGCAGTGGAGTTAAAACACAGGCCCTGCCCTGACCGGTGTGGCTCAGTTGGTGGGGCATCGTCCCGCAAAGCGAAGAGCCATCGACTCGATTCCCAGTCAGGGCACGTGCCTGGGTGGCAGGTTCCGTCCCTGCTCAGGGTGCGTGCGGGAGGCAAACAATCAATGTTTCTCTCCCTTTCTTTCTCCTTCCCTTCTCCGCTCTCTAAAAAAGAAAGAAAGAAAATCTGTAAAAAAAAAAAAAAAAAAAAAAAAAAAAAAAAAAAAAAAAAAAAAAAAAAAAAAAGAATGCCTGGCTGAAATTAGACAGTAGTGATGTTTCAACACAAATTTCTCAATTCTGGTGGCTGCGTTGCAGTTATATAAGAGTATGTCTTTGTTTTAGAAAACACACACTAAAATATCTGGAGGTGGTGGCGTATCACGTACCGTGCTTACAACTTTTCTGTAAGTTTGAAATTGAAAACATTCAGAATACAGAAACAAAAACCAAACAAACAAGGCTGAGCCCAGAGTCGCGGCCAGGCACGGCTGGGCTGGCCGCTGGTGGGGACGCCATTTTACCCCTCACTTTGCAAATGGGGAAGCAGAGCTGGGCCGGTCTTCTCGGAGGCCGCACAGCCGGAGAGCAGCAGGATGTCTTCCCATGCAGAGCTGCCCGCCCAGTGAGGTGGGGAGACAGGGAATCTGCAGGGACTGGGGTGCGCAGGGCGCAGGTGACATGTGGCCAGGTGGCCTGGCAGGAAAGCCCTCGGGGGTGGGGGGACGCGGGGGTGCTGGATGCCAGGCTGCTGGGGGCGAGGGCACTGAATGGGCCGGCTGCCCTTCCTGCCCCTCAGCCCTCGCTGTGGGGGAGGGGAGCCCAGAGCTCCCACCCAGGTCAAGGTTGATTGATCCTCCATGGTCCCTAGGGCAGGTCCCCATATCCACACCTCGAGCTGCTGCGTGTTTTCTTGTCTCTGATTGTAAACAGATTTGACTAAAGAGGTAAATTAGAAGTTAATTAGAGAGAACATGATTGATGAGGTAGTTTGTAGTGACTGGGAGGCGTGGAAAGGATGGGGCTCCCTACAAGGAGGTGAGGGAGGACGGGAGCAGGAAAGGAAATTCACAGGCCCGTGGATCCGGAGGGACATGAAGCATGGGAAGGGGCCCGCTGAAGCCTGCCCTTTCTCCTGGGCTTCAGGGTCAAGGCCAGAGCCCCCCCAGACACGAGGGCCTAGGAGAGCACCCCACAAGACCCTGTAATTGGGGGCTGGACTTGGGGGGTGGGGGGTGCGCAGCCGCCAGTCCGGCCTGTGTCTGGCGAGAATTTTTCTCCTGGGCATGCAGGCCGGGCTGGGGAAGATGCTGACGCTTATCAAACACTCACACTGCTCCAGGCCCTGCGCATCTTTTCAAAACCTTGCAAGGTCGGACGCCGCACGTCTGTTTTCTAGATTAGGTGCTCTGGGAGATTGAGAGAGCCGAACCAACTTGTCCAAGGTCACACAGCTAATGATAGAAGGGAGGCTGGCCTCTAGAGCCCGTGCCTGCCTGAATTCCAGGACGTGCGGGGGTCCTTCCTATGGTACCCCTGCTTGCATACCCGCAGCGATGGTGAGCTCACTCCTCCTGGCCCCCTTCCTCCCAGGCAGCCTGTCCAGCAGCAGGACAGTCCTGACTAAGGAACGTGTGTCCTTGTGTAGACCTTGCCCAACTCTCTCCAGCCCCACCTTCAGGATCCAGCTCTGCCCCTTGCCTACCACCTTCACATCGAGACCTCCTGGGTGGAGAGGAGACTTAGCGGTCTCACTCAACTCATTCTCCTGGGGAATCTGAGACCCAGAGAGGGACCCAAACACCAGAGTGACTCAAAGTGCTGGTGTGTCACTGCAGGGCCTTCAGGCCCTACCCCGTATCCTCTGCTTCCCATCCTCCGCTCCCCAGGCTGAATACAACTCTTTGTTCCTTCTCCCATTCTTTTTCTCCCTCCTTCACTCAGGGACATGGGCCGAGGACCCAGCAGGTGCCGGGCTCAGAGGACAGGAGCGAGGGAAGTTAGGCCTGCCCTGGGTGCTCACAGCCCGGTCAGGGGTGTCGGGTGTGAGGGAGGGGGGCGAGGGGTGAGTGCCCATGATGGGGATGACTGGCCCCTCCGAGAAGAGGCGCTGGAGTCAGGTCTGGTGTGAGGGTATTCCAGGCAAAGGAGACTATGGTGGGAGGGAGGGTGGTACATTCTAGAAACCGCCAGAAGACAAAGTGGCTGCAGTGAGAGTGGTGGGGAGCTAGTGGGAGGTGAGGTCACAGAGGGAAGCTGTTTGTGTTTTATTCTAAGCAGTAGATACCATTTCGAGTTTTAAATGTTGTAGAAGATAATGACTGGACTTCCACTTGTAAAAGCCAACCCCCTGGCTCTTGCGGGTATGGGGCGAGGGGCAGAGGGGAAGAGGAGGTCCATGGAGCTAGTGAGAGACGGGGCCATGGACCAGGGCCAGCGAGGGGAGAAAAGGGTGGAAGAGAGAGGAATTCCATGGGCAAGGCTCAGGGCTGGATTAGATCTCGGGGTACAGAATAGGTGGATGGGGGTGGGGGCTACTCTCGAGCTGGGGAAGCCTGAAGGAGGGCAAGACTTGAGGGCAAGATCGGAACTTCAGCTAGGGGCACGTCGGGCTCCAGGAGCCGCGCAGGAGGGGCTGTCTGTAGACAGGTGATGCCTGGTCAGGGCAGCTGAGAGCCAAGGCCAGACTGGTAGGTCCTCCCAGAGGCTGACAGGCTCCCCCCGTTGAGAATATGTGGTCTGCAGGCCCACCTGTCCCGATGTCCCCTCCCTGGTCCGCCAGTCAGTGTCCAGGGGGAGACCCAGTCTGGACAGAGCACCCGTCCTTTGGTCCTGGCAGTGTGCTGCCTCCTGTCAGTGGAGCTGGAAGCCTCCTGAAGGCTCAGCTTCTCTTACCCCTCAGACTCCGCCAGGCCTGCGCTGGAGCGCACCTGGAGAATGGCCATGGAATCAGACCAGGGACACAGGAAGTCGGGCCGGGATGGGCCTCGGCCAGAGGCGGCCGGCCAGTGATTTGTGGCTACCGTCACTGAGCCTGTACTCGCCGTCCACCGGGCGCGTTAGTGAGGGGCTGAAGGTTTAACTCAGGCAACGACCCTTTGCAATAAGCTCTGTTTTTAATCCCACTTTGCAGGTGAGGAGATAGAGGCTCAGAGAGGGAAAGAGCCCAAGGTCACACAGCCCGGAAGAGACAGAGTTGGGGGTCCAAACCCAGACCACAGAATGCACTTGGGGCAGACCCCCAGCTGGAGCTCCCCAGCTTCTTTGAATAGGGGGTGGGGGTGGGAGAGAGGCCCTGTTTAGAGGGCACTGGAGCCTTCCACACCCCACCAGCTGGAGGGACAATACCCCTGGGGGAAGGAATGCCGATCCTGGCAGGTTCCTGGGCCCAGGGAAGCGGGAGCAGCAACTGACTTATTGGATGGGGGAGGTCCAGGCCGGTGCCTACCTGTCCATGGGGTCTATGACCTCAGCAGTCTCTGCCCACCCTCCCCCCAGGCCTCAGTTTCCCCACTTGTACAATGAGGTAGTGCAATAAGGTGGGTCGAGAGTCCTTGGCAGCTATAGGTTATTGTAGAAAGTTTAGACGAACAAAACAATGACCAACATTTCTGGCACACAGGGGCAAACATTTGTGTGCCAGGTGCTAAAGAAGGGTTTTTTCTGCACGTCTCAATTTTCACAAAACCCAGTAAGATATGGATTGTAATCTTCGCTTCAGAGAGGAGGAAACTGAGGCTCAGGAAAGCCGAGTAGATTTTCAAGGATCACAGCTCTGGGATGGGGTGAGACTGGATTCGAGCCCGCCTCTTGTCTGGCTTCAAACGAGGTCTTTGTACGCCTGCTGCACGCAGCCAACCCACACATGTGAGCAGTGTGCCCAGTCAGAACCACACCCTGCAAAGGTACAGTGTTGGGGAACGGCGCGGACGGGAGTTTGGGAAGAAAGGTACAAGGAATGTGGGTAGAAGTGAGCAAGAATAAGCCAATGTGTGACTCCGTCCAAGTTTCTTTACCCCTTCCACTCTCAGCCTCTCCATCATAAAATGGACACAGTCATAGCATCCCTCCACGAGCGGTTTAAGTGGGAGGATAGATTTAATCCACAGGCACAGCCTGTTCGCTAAGTGAGTCCCGAGATTCTGCCTCACCTACTCTCCCAGCAGTGCTGGGGCTAGGTGGCGGGGAGGGGCACATCTCTCAGGTGAGGACACTGAGTCTCTGAGGGGTGAAGGGACTTGTTAGAGGTCACACGGGTTAGTTAGGATTTGCAGCCAGTGGGTGAGCTCTTACTGCAAAGAACAAATGCTGGGTAGATGATCAATATTCGATGGATGGATGGATGGATGGATGGATGGATGGATGGATGGACAAATGAAAACGTGCATGCGGTCCTGGAAACACTCTTTCCTCTGAAACTCTCACCTGGTTTCTCGTGGGGGGTGTGAGGGCGCCCGCTCCAGGGTCATGGGCATCTGCTCAGCCTGCTGCATGGCCACGACCACCTCTGCTCCTGAAAGCTGTTTTCCCCCAGGGGGTGGGGGTGGGGGGGCTCTGAAAGCCCCTGAATGTTGTGCTGCATTCTGGAGATGTTCTCAGATTAGAGGGGAATTTATCCCTTCCTTGAGCTGTTACGGCATGATTTAGAGGCCCTGGAGAGTGCAATGAAAGAATGGAAGAATGGAACAGGTTGCAATCATTTAAATGTAATTACCTAGCACCTCCATCCACATTCTGCCAATCGATTATTAATATGAGAGACCCAGGATATTCAATGGGGCTTCCACTCTAGCAGGGACCCCTGGGAAAACCCCTCTGCCAGGATCTAGGCCCAGCATCTGGGTCACTCTGGCCAAATCTTTACCCCATCCCTATCCTTGCCTGAAATTTCACCATTAGAATGTCATTCCTTTGGCTTAATGCTTCAGCTCTGGTTTTAAAGCCTGGGTCTCTGAAGATCTTTGTTGGAAACTGTATATTTTGGTCAAGCCCTTATCCCTCATTTCCTTGCAGGGGTGTCTAACCTTCTGGCGTCTCCACATCATACGGGAAGAAGAGTTGTCTTGGGCCACACATTAAAAACATTGCAACACGTCATCCCCAAAAAACCTCATAATGTTTTAAGTAAATTTACGATTTTGTGTTGGGCTGCAGGCTAGACACCCCTGTAGGTGTATTGAGCTGAAAGGGCTGTGCAGTGGGGACCCTCCTGCTTTAGAGTGCCTCAGGAGGAAGCGGGGCAAACCCCTGCTCCATGCGAACTGTGCTCCGCAGCAGGAAATCTCAAAAAGACGTGTGACTCAGAGGGAGAAGCAAAAGGGACATAACTCCCGAGGGAGTGGGCTCGTGTGGGCAGACCCAGTTCCAGCTGCCACCCCACTGGACCTCTCATGGCCTCGACCTCCACCCAAGGGCTCCGACAGCAGAGGCCTGGGACCCGCTGTGTGACTTCAGCCCAGGCACTTCACCTCTCTGAGCCTCAGTTGCCTCAACTTTGAGATGGGTTGAACACCCGCTGCCTCCCAGCCTTGTCGTGGGGATTTAATGAGACAAATCCCAGTGCTTGGCACACAGTAAGTGGTCAATAGATGCCCATTCCCTCTCCCTGTGTGGGATCTGTGGAAGTACTAGCCCCAGGCCTCCCCATGGGACGATCTGGATCATGGCTAGGGCAGTCACGAACCCCATGTGACTATTGGATACTGGAAACGTGCCCAGGCCAAGTTGAAATGCGCCGTCAGTGGGAAATACACACCAGGTTCTGACTACCTGGTACATAAAAGGAATGTAAACGTCTCATGAATAATGTTTCATATTGATTATGTATTGAAATGACAATATGTTTGATACATTGGGTTACAGGAAACATATTATTAAATTAACTTCACTTATTTCTTTTTCTTTTTTAAAAAAGAAAATTTTAAATTACACGTTGGCTCCCATTTAATTTCTTTTGGACAGCATTGGTCTGGCTAATTGCTCGTAGCCGTTGAATATTTAGACTGGCATTAACCACACCATTAAAATCATTTCAGGATTTTAAAAAACAGTCTCACACACAGAGCCTTGAAATTGGCAGAGACCCTGCTATCCCGTCATGTTTAATAAGCACCCGGTTTGCAGGGTGAAGGGCCCTAGGAACCCCATCTCTCTGATGCAATTAATTGCCTTTGATGGGAATTATCATTCGGCTCTTTGCTGGGACAGCTCAGATCCATGCCACACGGACACATCACCGGGCTTGGCAGAGCACGATTCATGGGCTCAGGTTCAGATTCAAGGGCTAAGGCCATGAGGGATCTTTGGGACTTGGAGAGGTGTCCTCTTTGGGAGGCCACAGAGTTGAGGTGTCTCAGGAATTGCTGCTTGACTGCAGAGGTGACGCCAGGTCCTATCTGCCCTCCTCAGACAGTGACACGTGGAGGAAAGACCCCACCTGGAGTCAGGAGCCCTGATCCTCAGCCTGGCCCTGCCCTTTCCTCCCTGTGAGGTCTTAGGCTTGTCATCTTGTCATCACCCCTCTTTGGGTCTCAGCTTCCCCGTCTACACAATGAGGGGCAGTGGTGGCCGAACTTCGATGACCCTTCTCTGTTGAAAAGCAAAGATATTTTAAACTCTAAATTTGAGATGAAATCTTCATTCTATACGACCCACCCCAGCTGGAATGCAGGAAAAAACCTCGGAGTGACCCCGTGGGTCTTCATGGTTTTTCAGCGTGGCGGGGGGGGGCCAGGCTGGATAACCTCCCCCTGCCCCTGGCCTCCGGCCCAGGTGTGGCCCTCAGCCTGGGCAGGGGCTTCCTAGTTGGCCCATGAGTTCTGAGGAGGCCAAGTGCAGAGGAAGGCTCAGAACCCACAAAGATGAGGGGACCTGGGTCTATGTGAAGGGAGGCCACATGGGCAGTAGGGCTAGAAGCTGGAGGTTCAGACAACAGCGACATGGCCTGATTGAAGAGGCTGCTTGCAGCTCCTGCCCAGTTTGTGGGGATGAGGATAAAGAAATCAGTGATAAGAAGAGAGGAGTGTCGCAGGCCTGGGTGGGAGGTCACAGTTCGGCTTCCTGAGCTGCCTTCCAGATGAGAGTGGGGATAGGTGGCTCCCTCATCCCGAGAGGCTGGCTGGGCCCAGTTCAAGGAACACAGAGGAGGAGCCCCTGTCCTCTGACCCTACTGGAGTCCTTGCTGGGGCCCATCATGGGTCCCTATATGCGATGCACCTGGGTACTTGCTGGGCGGGCAGATTCCCAGATGTCCCCCCAGCCAGGCTGAAAGAGAACACCCGGCGGGGGTGCATGGCCTCTGCAGGCATAACCAGCAACACCCCCCAACCCCTGCGCTGAGCTTCTAAAGCCCACTGGCATATTATCATTCTATGTTGAGACTAGCGGTGCTCAATCCCAGCTGTGCCCTGGGACCACCCCCGGGAAGTTTTTAAAAGCCTAAGTCTCGCCTCAGACAAATTGTGTCAGAATTTCTGGGGTGCGGCCCTAGCATTAATATTCTTTTAAAGCTCCCCAAGTCATCCCAATGTGCATTCAAGGACTCCCTCAGCCCCAAATCAATTCCAACAGCCTCAAGATGGATGTTTGGGGAAAGGGGAGACTTGTGTGGCTCAGACAGAGAAAGTAACTTGCCCAAGGTCACAGCAGCGAGGTGATGGCAAAGCCAGTCCTGGAACCCAGGCCCCTGTCCTGAGCCTGGACCAATTCCTCTCCTGAGGCTGCATCTTCTTTGACAAATCAGAGCCCAGGCAGGCAGTGCCCACTGTATTTCACTTTAATAATACTGGAACCGGGTACAATCAGGACCACCACAGTGACGGGGCGGGAACCGTGATGGCGATTAGCCGAGTCGTAAGTCTTTCGCTTTATCCAAATCTTGGGCAGTAATTTAGGAAATTTAATTAAAGGGGGAGAAATGGGGACACCTCAAGCTCCTTGCCTCCTGTTATAATGAGTGAAATACACCAGGCTGTAAAAGGAAATGCTGTTTGAGGCGCAGCTCCGATGCTTTATTGCCAAGTTTTATTCACTGATGTAAACGTAATCGCTGGAAACTCGAGCTGCATTAACGCACATATTTTCACACATCTGGGGCCCCGCCTTCCTACCTCCCCTGGGCTTGTTCCCCCACCTCCCAGGGTCAGCCCCGGTGTTTTCTGGGCATGTCTATGTCAAGTCTGGCTTTTCCCACTGGTTTCAGCCCTCCCATGGCAGATAAGAGTTTAATAGGATTCCATTGCTCCTTTGAGCTCAGTAATAAATTCTGGAAATTAGGCGGCTACATACTGAAGCCATTGTTCCCCCTTATAAATGGGCTCCCTCGAAGCCAGTGACCGAGGGGTCTCTGATAAGCTTCCATGAAGCCGTGCTCCACATGTTATTGGTGTGTTAAAGGGCGCAACTCTGGGCTCACATTGTTCATTGTTAGGGGCAGATACATTTAAGTAGTTTCTCCATGAATCAGGCAGCTTAGGTATTTCCCCCCTCTTGGCATTGATAGATGAGCAGAAGGAAGCCATTTAGACGGCACTATATAGGGCGCTGGCCCACACGGTGAATGATTTCCAATGCCTGGTTTAATTTATTTTTAAATGAAATTTGCTATTGATTCTGGATTAAAAGGACAAATCTTACGGCTGTTACCACTGACAGAGCCATGGTGCTCAAGTGACACCTCTCCAGGAGGGGAAGGAGGGTGGCCACCCTGAGTCAGGGGAGCGTGTGGACTCTCCAGGGAGCTTGGGTCAGAGGTGGGGGACAGTGCAAGACCCCCTGCTTGGGGAGAACTTTAAAAAGATCACCTTTCCTGACAGAAATACTTGACGTGATGTTCACCCTCTGAACTCCGTTTGGGTAACGGGAAAAGCAGTGGTATTTGCCTCCTGGTACCCACATGACCACTAGCTGCTTGTCTAGTTGCCTCCAGGGAAGGGAAGCTTACTATCTCCTGGAGCATTTCCTGAGTGAAATGAGTGACAAGAGTCACCACCCTGGTGAATTCCAAGAGACTGTTTTCTGGGATAGTCTTTATTTACCTCCTGCCTCCACTAGGCTCCCACCTTCCACAGTGCCTGCATTTGGCACTTGGATCAGTGAAGCGGAAAAGAGACAGGATGACACAGGGGAGGAATAAGGGCTGAGGATTCATCTTCTCGCTTCCAGCCTCTGCCCCACCTCACTGTGCAACCTGTGTTGGATCATGGATGTGAATGTGATTTATAAACTATGCAGTGTAATTTAGGTGCTGCAGGAAATATAAATGGGACAGAATGGTATGGTGGGAGGGCCCTGAGCTGGGAGACAGAGGGCCTGGATCTAGTTCTGTCATGGCTGGCTGTGTAACTCTGAGGAATTCACTCATCCTCTCTGGGCCTCGATTTCCTCAGCTGCAAAGAGGGTGCGTGGAACGAGATGTGCTTAGGTATTATGCCTAAGACCAGGCACCCTGTAATCGGACATATTATGGCTCTATAACTGTCTTGCTATATGACACTGGCTGAGATATTTAACCTCTCTGCGCATATTTTGTTATCTTTAAATAATAATAATAGTGATGAAAATAATAATTTGACAACATGTATCATTTATTTGCTATATGCCAAGCTGTTCTAAGTGCTTTCCATGTAGAAAGTCATTTACCCTTCACAATAACCTTGTGATGGAGTCATTATCTCTATGTTATAGAGGAGGAAGATCAGGCACAAAAAGGTTAGTAACTTGCCTAAGGTCACATAGCTAGCAAGTGGCAGGATTCAAAACTAGAGTCCACACTTACAACCACACTATTGTACTCTATATGGCCTGGTTGTTTTGAGGTTTAAGTGAGGTCATTAAAGTCCTTAGCACAGTGCTGGGTAAACAGTGATGGGCTAACAGAGGCTCGGGGACTGGGGGAAGGCAGCAGGCATTCCTCTCCGTGAGGGACTCAGACTGGACCGTGTCCAATGGGGACTCAGCTGGATAGAGGGGATGGCACGCGTGCAGGCAGAGGGGAAGCGTGGGAAAGGAAAGGGCATGCTGAAGCCAGGGCACGTCCGGAGAGGGAACATGGAGGGAATTGTGCCTGGAGCAGAAGCTATGTGCAGGAGGTGAGGCTGGGACCTTGAATGCAAACTAGAGAAGTCACGATTTCTCTAATAAACAAGGCCATTGGAGGGTTTTGAGCCGAGCCATGACAGCATGAGCCTTTTCAAAGTCATACAATCCCTGGAGGCCTGTCCTTGAAGGAACCTTTGAGGTTACTGGGTTTAACCGTGTCCCAGACTAGGAGGAGAAAGGACTCCTGAAGGTCAGCCAGTGGGTTAGTGGCAGAGCAGCAGTGTGTCATCCCACCCCGATCTCCTTTCTCTGCAGCCCCCAAGCCATCTCTTGTTTTCTCTCTTCTAATCTCCTCTCTCTCTCTTTCTCTCCCCTCTTGTCTGTGCCCCCCTCCCACCAATCTCTGGTTTAAGAGAAGGAAACCGTGAATCTGAGCCCTAGTTTTGCTACTACGTTCTCCTGGAGAGGCCTCAGACTGAGATTAAAAGAGCCCTGGGTTTCAGTTTCAGCGCTTCTACGTGATCTTCAAGACTCTTAGTTTCTTCATCTTTATTATGGAGGCAATGAAACCCATTTCACTGGGGGCAAGGCTCAAATGAATTAATGAATGAGAAAAATGGGAAAACGCTTTTGTAGAGTCCAACACACCTGGCCATTCTTAGATAGATTACATACCACCTCTGTGTGGGGAGGAAGTGAGAAGGGAGTCAATCCAGAAGAAAAAAAGAAGAAGGAGGAGAAGAAGGAGAAGAAGGAGAAGGAGAAGGAGAAGAAGGAAGAAGAAAAAGGCCCGTTCCTCCAGTGACTGTGGGCCAAGAAGCCGGGGAGACAGCGAGGATCTGTCCGTGGTGCTGAAGCGGCGCGGCGCCGCGGGTCCTGCGGGGGCTGTCCGTTTTGTTGAAACAGTATTTGTAAGGGCGCGACACTTCAGGGGTCTGGCCCATTTTGAATGAACTGGATGTTAGCTAGCGACCACAGGCCCCATCCGGTGTGCTGCCCGCCATAATATCGGAAGGGGGAATGCGAGGACAGAGTGAAGACAGAGCGGTGGGTGGCTGTCCCTCAGGCTCTAACCTCATTCTCAAACTTGTGGCGCTGTCCACAATGCTGTGCATAGGATTCCCCTGTGATCTGGAAGGAGGCGCTGGCATCTGCGGTGCTGACCCCCGCCGTGGCCGGTGCGGAAATCGATAGCTCTGTCCACAGCGTTGAGTCCCGGTCCGTGAGGCCTAAAGGCCGGTGGCCGGGGCTGGCGCTGTCCTCCTGCGTGGTGCTGAAACCTCCGCGGACAGTGCCGCTCGGGAACGAGGCCTGGGACAGGACAAGGGATGGGAGAAGAAGGGACCTTGCCCGGGGGGCCAACGACCTCGCCCCAGCCTCGCTGTGAGACCTCGGAGAAAATACTTCTTTAATTTGATATGTTTCCTCGTCTTTTCAATGGGGTCATAAGTCCACCCTTGTGTCTGTACTGAACGTCTCTCCCAACAGCCCCCGTCGACGGGTCAGAGAAGAAATCAGAGGGTCTAGTTGGACTCCTAATGGGAAGCGCTTCGTTGTCTTCTCTCCCTCCCACCCCAATATTCCGTCCAGACGCCTGGGTCCCAGGGAGGGAGCCCTGAGGTCCAGAAAGGGGCCATCCAATCACTGCGCTAGGACCAGTAACTCTGTTAGAAGGAGCCCCAGCAGCTGATCTGCCTAACGCCCATTATACAGACACAAAAACTGAGTCCCAGAGAGGGGACCACAACAGTAATAACTGTTGAGCGCCCCCCACCATGAGGGCAGCGTTATGCTATGCACGCACGATTTCGTAAATCCTCACGACGACCCTTGGAGGGAGCTATTGTTCCCATTTCTCGAATGAAGAGCATGAGGTTCAGACAGGGGTAGACAGCTGAACAGGATCCCACAGGAAGCCCAGGGCTGCGGCAGGACTATAACCAGGCCTCCTGGGCCCCAGCCCTGGTTCTGACGCTACCTCCCCTCCACCTCGACCCCCGTCTGCGCCCCCCGCCCCGACCCCGGCACCGGCCTGCTAGCAAAGTTGAGGAGTCCCTCTCAGCGCGCTGGGTCTGGCGGCAGGTGGACCGGTCCCCTTCCTTATCCCGCTGGATAGTATTTCTGCGTATGAAGACAGTTGCTTTACGCTTTGAGGGAGCCGGTCCCAGGGGTGGCTCCCTGCACCCCATCCCGCCGCCTACCTGCGCTCCCCGGTGGGGGACGTTGCGGGTACAGCTTTAAAAATCCCAGCCTGGGCAAAACTTTGATGATAAATCAAGCGGCAGATCCCTCCGCCGCCGCCTCCTCGGGCTGGAGGGCGGGAGTGGGAGGGAGGGGTGCGGCGGCGGCGCGGAGCAGAGTGGCCTTCCGCGCAAGGGAAGAGTCCCGCAGTCGGAGGCGGCAGGCTGGGCGTGCGCTCGCTACCGGCAGCCGGGGCTGGGCCGGAGCCTGCGAGGGCTGGGGCCGGGTCGGGTCGGGTTCAGCGGACAAGGGGCCGCGGTTGCAGCCGGGCAGCCAGGCCGCACCCGGCCGGGGACGGCGGACGCGGGGTCTGCGGTTTCCTGAGCCCCGATGTGAGGCGGCGGCGCCCCCGGCCCGAGCGCACACCATGGGGGCCCCGCTCGCGGGGGTGCTGGGCGCCCTCCACTACCTGGCACTTTTCCTGCAACTCGGCAGCGCCACGCGGCCCGCCGGCCACGCGCCCTGGGACAACCACGTCTCCGGCCACGGTGAGTTCGGTCGCCGCCCCCGCGGACTTCCCCACCAAACCCCACCCCGGCTTTGCCGCTCCAACTTGGCGGTCCCGGGGCTCGAACCCGCGCTGGCCGTGGCAGGAGTTCTGGGGCGCCCTCTGCCGGGTCCCTGGACCCGCCCTGGCACCCGGGCCACCCCTGCGGAGGAGGGGGCACCCCATGCGCGCCCCGGATCTGGCCCTCACGGAAAGCCTCCTCCCCCCACACCCACTCTCGCCAATACACACACTTCCACGGCCACACAGATATTCACAGCCACGGCATGCTCAGAACCACACTCACTGCTTTCTCACACTCACAACTCCTACCCTTACACATCTCCAGACCCCTCAGTTCTCCTCACTCATAAGCTCTCACACTTATGCCCACTGCACACACACATCAGACACTCCGGCTGGTGGGCTCACACCCTGCCAGCTGGCGTGCAGGCTCACACACTCTGCACAACTCTTGCCTGCCCGCCTGCAGACATACTGGCAAATACACACTCACACTTGTGAACACAC
Source organism: Mormoops blainvillei (assembly GCA_004026545.1). Lineage (NCBI taxonomy): Eukaryota > Metazoa > Chordata > Mammalia > Chiroptera > Mormoopidae > Mormoops > Mormoops blainvillei. The sequence goes on from PVJD01005062.1 coordinate 39,557, forward strand.
TTTGCTCACCCACCTCTCCCTGCCCATCTGCCTCTCCCCTCTGTGGGTTTAACCCCACAGCTGCCCTTGTCCTTTTCCTCACCGCACTTGTCCCTTATGCCACTGGGGAACCTGGGGGACAGAAGACCCTGTGTCTTGAGAATTGGTAGCCTGGGGCTGCAGCTGCCCCTTAGGGTAGGTGCATCTCAGGGACACAGGCTTGGTGGGGGCCCCTTAAAGGCACCGGAATAGTTGGGATGGCTGCTTCCAGCCAAAAGCGTGGAAGGGGAGAAGGGACACCAGATGGTTTTGTCTGCCTCTCGGGGAGGGCAGGAAGCCCCTGCCATCCCTCTCTAGGGTAATGCCACTCACCACCATCCTCGGCCTCGGAGAACTGAAATGTGAGAAACCCCTTGCACGTGGGAACTGGGGAGCAAGCATTTCCACACGGGTTGCCTAAGTGTCAGAGCTCCTTCTAGCCCCAGAGGAATCCAAGTTGGCAGCAGAGTTGGATCGTCTGAGGCTGGCAGCTGCGTGAGGACCAGGGCATAGATAAAATGGAGACCCTCCCTCCATTCATCCCTTCCTGGCAGAGGCCCCCAATCTGGTAGGGGAGGCTGCAGCACCGGTGCTGGGCACTGTATGCCCAGGGCTGGGGGGAGGTTTGCACAAAGGGCAGAGAATTGGGTGATTTATTTTTATGGGACAGAGTGAGCTCTGGGATGGGGTGGGGGAATGGGGATAGATTATCAGAGACAGCTTTATTGGGGTGTGAAGAATGAGCAGGATTGCTCCAGAGGGGTATGGGGGCTTCCAAAGCTCTTCTCAGGGTCTCTGCTTTTTGAGAACTATGTCTCCCTGCACCCTCTGCCTTGCCACATTTGATAGTAACTGCTCTATGTATCATTTATGCACCTTTCATGTCCCTCACCTAATTTCTGCCAACCTGGCAGGAGCAGTGGTAAATAGAAGGGTTATTCTGATCCTCAGTTTACAGGGGGAGAAGCCAAGGCTCAGAGAGAAGAGACTTGCCCAAGGTCGCACAGTGACTGTGTGGCTGAGCTGAGCCTGGCCCCAGGATCTGTGGGGAAAGACAGCGCGTTTTCCAGGACATTCATCTCCCTGTCAAATTCCCTCCCACTCACGGGAGGGAATTCCTCCTTCCGCTCCCCTCCTGGCTCCCTCCGTTCCTTGGCACAGTTGAAACTTCCTCTAGGAGGGCTTTCCAAGGAAGGGCTTTCCTGAGTTTGCAGTCCCGAGAAATAGAAGGACTGGGGCTCTGAGCTTCACAGTCACCTGTCCCTGGAGCACCAGACCCCCAGGCTTTGAGTGCCATTCTCACTCCCGAGTTGCCAAGGTGGTCCCCTATAGCAAAGCCGGGTTTGCTCTTTGTGTAGCAGTCTCTGCCTGCCCCCTGGTGCCAGGTGTGCTTAGGGGCACAACCCTGTCCTCTCTGAACCCTGGAGAGGTCAGCGACCTGACCCAGAGGAGGAGGGGCTAAATGGGCAGGACGCAGCCCTGATTGCTGGTGACCCTGGCTTCTCTCACCAACTGCTGATGTGGCTCTGGGCAAATGAATCACCCCTTTGGGGCTCTTTTTGTCCCTCAAGAAGTGAGGAGGCCAGGCAACTCTGCAGGGGCCACCCTGCATTTCCCTAACATCGCAAGGTTCAAAGTCACCAAGTAGTGGCTGCCGAGGAGCCCATGCGGCTGCCCCTCTGCGGGGCCAAGCGCCTGCCACCACAGGAAGGGTTTGGAGCCACTCACTTAATCACAAAAAGAAACTGTTATTAATGATAGTGAGACACGGTGAATAAGTGGGTCATGTCTAATAAGCCATTTGTGTTCAGGAGGAGAATACCAATTTGATAAAAGCTGTGTGTGCTGAAAAAGCCCAGAAATTGCTGTTTAGCAGATTGGAGCCTGATCGTTTCATTATTCCTGGGCTCCGCGTGTCCTCAGCTGATTCAGGGAATGTGGTGGGGTTAGGAAGGTGTCTCCATGTCTGGTGCGGGGGTGGAGGCTGGAAGCAGGGGCTCCCGGGGAGAGGCCCGCGGACTCCGACGGCTTGCTGGCTGCTCGCCTCTCCAGCTCTGTCGGAGCCCAGCCCCGCAGCCGGGCTAACGCCTTCTGCCGGCCTGACCTAGGGCTTGTCACAGGGAGAGCCCGTGGTCAGATGGGTCCTCAAGGACATCTGCCTCGCTTCCCATCTCCTTGCTACCTCCCTTCAGCCCACTTTGCAGAAGGCTTTTTAAAGGCACCAGGAATGAATGGGGATGAATGGCGCATGCCACGTAGGGAGGCATCGGGAATTTGGAGGCGGGGGTGGTGATGGTCGGTGTCTGCTCTTAGTAAGTACTGAGTAAACGGCGCCTGTTTTGATTTTTGCCTTATCGAAAAGGGTTAGCTCGCTGCTATGGGCACAGTAGGCGTGGGGGGGATGGAACTTATATTTATGAAACACCTACTATGTGCTAGGTGCTGCCAAACCCTGCCAGTGTTAAGTCATTCACACCGGCATTATTCTTGGAAGGTCGGCATTGGACATAAGAGGATCCCGAGGTTCAGAGAGGACCAGTGACTTGCCCAAGGTCACTGAGTCTGTACGGATTGCTGGAGAGCTGTGCCGGGGATGCAGCTGTGTCTGGCTGTTCTGGGCCTTCCTCCTCCAGGATGGCCCTGAGGTGTGCCTGACAGGTTGTGTGACACCATTCCTTCCCCTGCACAGTCCCGTCCAAGCGCACTCCCTTCCAGCTCCCCAGAGAACTGGTAAAGCGGTGGTTTCCACCAACAGGAGCCAGCTGCTCAGAAAGGTGACAGGATCTTGCAGAGGCCACATGCAAGTGAGAAAAACTCAGCTGGGCTGGACCCTTCCAGCAGTGTTCTCAGAACTTGTCCAAGGCATGATCTTTGTGAGGATTTTTGCAGACCCCCTGCCTTGGAATCACCCAGGGAGTTTATTAAATGTGGATCCCAGGGTCTCCCTAGACCCACCAGCCAAAATGATCACTGATGAAGCTCTGGGATCTGCATTTGAATAAGCTTCCCAGATCATTCTTCTTCAGCCTGGAGCGCCTTAAGGACTCACCCGTACCCGATGAGACATGGAGGGATGGGAAATGGTCTGGTGCCAGGCGCTGCTGGTGTGGTCTGGTTTCGCAAGAGAGGGGGAGATCCAGGCTGGGGCAGGTGTGTGGACCCTGAGAGGGGATGTTTGTTACGCTGCAACAAATGTCCATTCTCCCACCCCACCCTGCTGCACACTAAACACACACACAGACACACACAACCCTAGGCCAGCACCTTCAATTATTAATACACCCCGATGCAGACAAAGATCCTGACTTGGCCTGACGCTTTGTTCATTGAGTGATTCACTGTCCTGAGGTTCTCTGTTGCCAGGAGGGAGCAGTGGGGCGCTGGGGGAGGGGTGGGGGCCGCCGGGCCATTTGGCAAACAGCCTGTGCACTGAAAAATGACTGTGGCTTTCTCGTGTTCCTTACCGAACTGTTGGTATCTCACGGTCAATACGCTGGCTAGTTTGGTGGCTGGGAGATGGAGAAAATTGAATACTGTCTTCCGAAGGTTATGATGTTAAAAATGTGTCTGCCGTTGTCTCGGGTGTTGGTGATTATTCTATCAATTACGCCCGTAAACACTCCGCCTTGGGCTGAGGGTTTCCCAGCCTCCTGTGGGGAATTGGGCCTCACAAGCAGTGTTCCCCAAGTCCTTCACACCAATTGGTTTTGACACCTTGCCTATCAACGGCAACTGTGGCCTTCCTCCAAGCGAGGGGAGCTACAGGCAGGATGGGGAATTCTGCTAATCACCATGGTGACAGCAGGAGTGTTGGGGAAGTGTCCTCCTGACAAACAAGAGGACAGGGTCAGGGTTGATGGGAGAGTGGTCCCTTCCAGCCCACCAGCTGCCAGGGCAGGAGGTGGGGCACTTGGAATGAATCACCAAGGCTCGGACCCAGCCAGCAAGGCCCCTTGGATCATCTCCCTCAACCCCTTTCACAGAGGGGAAGACCGAGGCCATGGGCAAGAGAGCATTTGCCCCAAATTTCCCGGGAGGCATTTGGCTTTTGGAAACATCTTATCCAAGTCTGTACAAATAGGAAGAGAAATGTATGGAAGCAAATGTTTATTAAGTGTCATGCCAGGGCCTTAAATGGCATCATCTCATTTGATCCTCGGAAGGACCCTAAGAGGAGGGGACTTTCCCTGGAGGAGAGGTTAAAAGGCTTGCCCGAGGTCATGCACCTAGCAAGTGTAGGAGCCTGGGTTTGAACCACAGGAGTGTGGCTCCAGGGTGTGTGCTCACAGTGCTGTTGGGTTTCAGAGAGGAGGCGGGAGAGGTGGAAGGATGTGGTGACTTCGACATTCACACTGGATGTAGGAGGGGAGCAGTGGAAGTGGCAAACCCAGACCGAAACGCTGCCTCAGTGACCTTCCAGCTGCCCTCTGAGGTTGAGAAAATCACATGGCGGGGGGCGGGAGATATGTGGTGCGAACAGTTACAAAAGTGCACATGAGGGTGGGTGGCAGAAAGATGGGAAAGGTGGTGGTGTGAAGCAAGCCCACCTCTTGGTCCTTGGCCGGTGACCTTGGACTTTAGGATCCAAGGCAGTTGCTGATGGGCTTGTGGGAAGAGTCGGACCTGAAAGGGAGTTTGGGGCCAGCTGGACACACAGGGGCCGGAATCTGGGCACCCTCACCCTCCCGTTGTAGTGACTGGGGGCTCCAGGGCCAGGACAGGTCAAGAGCCCCTTGTGTCCTGCCCTGACCGATGTGGCTCAGTAGGTTGCGCATCATCCTGCAAAGCAAAAGGTCACCAGTTCGATTCCCAGTCAGGGCACATACCTGGGGTGCGGGTTCAGTCCTCATGTTTCTCTCTCACGTTGATGTTTCTCTCCCTCTCCTTCTACCTCCCTTCCACTATCTCTAAAAATAAATAAATACAATCTTAAAAAAATAAAAAGAGTCCCTCGTGTCGTGGCTCCCGCCACCGCGCCCTGCGCAGGGGGGTGGCAGAGAGTGAACAGACGGCAAGAGACACGAAGCAGAGGTCTGAGGTTCCAATTCTCAGACCTTTGCTCATTCCAAGTTAATGTTTGAGCCGTTCGTGTAATTTTAATTTCATAAGAAACCCAGGTTTTTAGTAGAAAAATCACAGAATTGGAGCCCTTCCTCATCTCTCCTGCCCACGGCAAGGACATTCTGGGGCTGGGGGTAAGGCTGATTTCGCCTTGCAGGGGGCCGACCCGGCCCCCTGGGGTGCACAAGATGCTACAGGCTTTAGGGTAACGGGCTTTCAGGGTGTGTCCTCTCCCGGACCCCGGTGAGACTCCTCCATCAGAAAAGGGGTGGTGGTCTCACTGAGGGAAGAAATCCATCCCTCTACCACCCGGTGACCCTGGGATCCACAGCCCACCCACTGGCCCCCTCTGGTACCTGCTGCTGTGGAGAAGTGAGGCGGGGCTGCTGCTCCCTCAGGTCCCCTGCCCACCGCTGTGTCCCCTCCCATTCCTGGAAGCCAGCAGAGAAGTCTCCGGGAATGGAGACGCCACAATGCCCGACTGAAAGCCTTCTTCAAGACTCCCAGGGCCCTCAGCAAGATTGGCTACTACCTGAGAGATGACTTTAGGCAGAATCTAGACAAACCTCTTATATTTTAATAGTTATACATTTATTTTAATGTAGATTAGAAAAATATAGCCAGCACATCAAAACTGTGATTTCATGGACATGATTGCTTAGGATGAAACTAACGGGGATATTAAAAAAATAGTGGGTTAGTTTATAGGAAAGCATTAAGGACGTAATTGTACGGGTGGTATGCAGGCGTGCGATGTGCGGGAATGACAGGACTGGGGACCCCTCCCACCTCACGCTCCCTACTCCTCTTACTGGGAACCACTGGCCTAATGGGGGCTGCTGCCATGTATTGGAAGTTTGATCATTCATTCATTCATTCAGCGAATATCGATTGAGTGCCTGCCATGTACCAGGCTCTTTTAGCCACTGGAGACACATCAATGAAGAAGACAGATAAGGTTCTCGCTCAACAACTAAAGCTATAAAAAAAATATATGCATAAATTGTGCTAAGAGTTGAGAAGCAGAGATGGCATGCGGCCCAGAGAAGGGCCCTCACCCCTGGGGCAGTGGAGGTGTCCAGCAGGGACCTGTGCATCACAGAAAAGCGTGCAGGCTGGACCCGACCACGTATTAGCTGGAGACGCTGCAGAGGGGATTCCTGCTTTATTTCCCAAAGGAGCCCAAATCGGCGAAGTGGGCAGAAGCCAGAACATAGTGGGTGGTTAATAAAGACCTGTCTGTCACACAACAATTTAGTGATAGTGCTGGGACAAGGGCCTATGTGGGCGGAGCCCCCAACTCAGAAAACGCCTGGTCTCACACAGGGGACATGGCAGCGGTGGGGGCCTTTGCTGTTCCCTGTGTTGAGGTGGGTGGGGCAGTGACTCCTTCATAACTTCACTTCAGCTCCGAGTTAATGTGCCAGAGTTGGGGCAGGGGAAATGGACCTTGGGTTTTTAATCCACCTTCCACTGCTCTGCCTTCTGAGAGGCTAGCAGGGCCACACTCCTCCCTGGGCCTCGGTTTCCCCACCTGAACCACCCCGAGTTTGCCTAAGTTCAAAGTGCCTAAAATTCTTCCATTTCTATCCTTCTACTATCCTTTGTCCTCTAATCAGCAGGTGAGGGTGGTGCCAATGGTGGCATGGAATTCCATCCAGCACTTGGTGCTCAGCTCTTGGGGGCCTTTGGGGGCCTGTGAACCGAAATACGAGCCAGTGCTCATCAAGCATGTTCTGTGCCTCCTACTTCCCATCCCTCCGCTCATTTAACCCTCATATGCCCTGTGAGGAGAGCACTCCCCTTTTACAGATGAGGACACTGAGGCTTCTGGGGGAGGCGCCACTTGCCTGAGCGCACAAAGATGTTGACTGGCAAAGCCGGGCTTGAGCCCGGCCTGTGGAGCGTAGAGCCCGAGTTCTCACCCGCTTCTCTGTCCTACGCCTGGCTGCCAAAGCAGGTGGGCGTGTGGGCAGGTGCTTTGTTCCGGAGCGGTGCCCTGGCTTCATCTGATTCTCTCAGGGTTCATGATGGCAAAATGCTGAAAAGGCCTGGGTCTGGCTGAAAGAGCACAAGTCTGACAGTCTAGGCTCCTGAGTCGGTGGGAAACGGTGGGACCCTCGGGGCATGTGTGTGTGACCCTGACTGCACCTGCCTGGACTGTTCTACGAGAGGCTGGTGTTTTTGTCTGAGCGAATGCCTGGAGTTGAGTGTGTTTGGGTGATTGATCATGCGTGATTTGAGGAGCTATGGCAGGGTGGGGAGGAGCCTGGGTGGTCCGCTGGCGTCCTGGCCAGGCCGGCTTCCTCTGCCCGGTAGCCTTTGCTTCAATACCAGCCTCCCCGCCCCCCTCCAAGCTGTTGCCCTTGGGACAGAGCATAGAGGCTCTGGGAGCATCTGGAAGGTTAGAGCTGGAGCTGGGAGATGGGGCCTCGCTCCTAGCTATCAATGAGGGGGGCTGGCAGTGCCCATCTGTGGCAAATGTCTGCCTGCCCCTCGCTCTCTGGATCTTTCTCTCCCTTGGTTTGTCTCTCTCTCTCTCTCTCTGGGTCTCTCTTTGTCTCTCTCTGTCTTTAAACCTGTCTTCATCTTTCTTTGTCCCTTTCTCTGTGCCCGCTGCACCCATCTCTGGCACCTCTTCTCACCTCTGTCCTCCCTGACTCTCTGTCTCTCTGCACGCATGCATGCGTGCGCACACACACACCTCTCCTCAGATGTCATCTCTGGATCACACATACATATATTCTGTATATCGTTATGACTTCCACATGGAGCAAACACTCAAGAAATGTCAGCTGAATGAATGAAGTGAGTAAAAGAATGAATGACCAAATGGTGAAGCTGCAAGGGACACTGGACCTTGTCTGGACTACTGGTTCCTAATTATTTGGGAGATCCAATCCTCTTGAGAATCTGATGAAAACTGGATTGTTTCCTCAGAAACATGCCACATTGTTTTGCTGAGTTTTAGAGGGTTTACAGAATCCCCAAAGCCCACCTGTGGTTCTCAGGAGAAGCAGCCTTCATTTCACTGGGGGTGGGGAGTGGCGAGGGGAACTGAGGCCCAGAGAGGAGACTGGGCTGACCCCAGGACACAGAGCAAGTGTGCAGCAGGGCCAGGCGTGGACCTGGAGTGCTTCCCCTCCCTCACAGCCCTTACATGACCTGGGGCAGTCTCTGGAACAAAGCTTCGTTCACTTTCCCCAGCAAGTCCTTGGTGAATGAGTGTCTTCATGTGTGGGTGTTGGGGAGAGATAATAGAGGACAGTAAACCAGAGATGAGAGCCCAGGAAACAGGGCATGGTCAGGTGAGCCATTCCAAGGGAGGTCTCTGCAGGCTTCCTGTGAGAGTGGTCACTGCCTCCTGGTGCAGTCAGGGAAGACTTCCTGGAGGAGGTGGGCTCGTTCTCAGCCTCTATCTAAGGATCTCCAGGGCTGAGACGAGCCTGGCCTGACCACCTGGAGAGTTGTACATATCTGGCAAAGCAGGCTGTGGACCTTGGCCTTGACCTCCAGAGCAGGGGCAGCCCTGGAAGATTCCTAAGTGGGGAAGGCACAGGGCGTGGCTGGTGTTTGGGTGGGTAGGGCCGTGCGGGTGGAACGTGGCCAAGGACTTGGAGGCTGGAGCGGCTAATGGGAGGAGAAGCTGCTTCCCGGGGAAGGGGCTGAATTTGTGGGCTCACGGGATGCTGGGGCTGCCTGCAGTGTCCAGGGGATGACGGGAAATGTTGGGGGTGGTGCCCGTGTGTACTTGTGTGGATAAGCACACCAAGCTCCTCCCTCCTCAGGACCCTTTCCTGAGCAATTTCCTCCCCCTGGCAGCCCCTCTCCTGACCTCTCCTGCCTTCTTCACGCTTCTTCTTCACGCTTCATGCAGCTCCTAAGAGGGGCCCATGACCTTCTGTCAGAGCCCTGTCGTGGTCACCCCATCAGGCACCCGAGGCACCCATCAACATATCCGTCTTGCAGAGGAGGAAACCGAGACCTAGAGAGGTGCAGGGGGCCAAGGGCCCCACACCTAGTGCAGAGCAAGGGAGCAGAGCCCAAACTTTGTTTTCCCCCCAGCCTGGCATGTTAAGGGTGTCCCTTGGGGTTGGAGGTCTTGACTGACCACTCTCTCTTAGAACCCACAGGCTTGGTTCCCTGCTGAGGGCGGGGACGGCGAGAGCAGAGGGCAGGGTGTCTGTTTTGCTTTGTGAGGTTTTAAAAAATTATTTCCGGCCTCGGAGGCAGCGGCAATTACGGCTAGCTCGCTGGGGAGCTGTTTGCCGCTGTCATCAGCCCCGGGAAAGGGTCCCTGCTGGAGGCCTGGCGGCCAGAGCGCACGGTAGTGGAAATAGTGCTCAAAACAGAGCAGCACTAATGGTCTCAGGCGGGCAGAGGTGAGGGAAGGGGAGGGCGGCAGGCCGGCTGTCAGCGGACGGGAAGGCATCTGGGGCACAGGCCCTGAGGCCCACCAGCTGGTCTCTTTATGCCCCCAGAGACCCCGGCAGTGGTCCCTGAACTCCAGCTGGGTCCTGGGTGCCCAGAGCCCCATCCCGGCTCTGCTGCTTCTGTTAAATCGCTTCCCAGGCGGAGGCAACGGGAAGTGCAAAGGCCCTGGGGAGGGACAGAACCCTTCAACTAGGGGTTCTCTGGTTCTAGAACAGTCCTTGTGTTTCAGAAGGCTGGACCGGGCCAGTCTCTCGGTGAGAGAAAGGGAGGTGGGAGCTTTGGGGATGGAGAAGCTGGAGCAAGACCACCCACACCACCATAATAGTGCTCCATGGAGCCCACTAGGTGCCAGACACTTACAGGTATGTATGGCCTCATCGAGTCCCCACAGTACGCATTTTATAGATGAGGAAACTGAGGCTCAGAGGTCCGCCTGCAGTTGGGGCTCAAATCTGGGTCAGCCTGATCCTGGAGCCCACATATTTACTGCTGCAATATTGGGTTTCCCAAATGCAAATGGGCAGGAGGGGGAGGGGCTTGGAAGTGAGGGAATGGGTTCCACCTGGGCCAGGCTCTGCGCGTGGAGGGACAGCATGGCCACTCTGCTCTCTGCCGCTGCCTATGGGGCAACCTGCTCTGCTCTGGAGCATCCCTGGGGTCTGCCTCAGTCTCTCTCCTCCTCTTGGTCTCTGCCCCTGGTTTTCCGGGCCATCTTCTCTGTCTCTCCCCTTTGGCTCTGTTCCCCACGGCCCTGGCCCTCCCTGGCTCTACCTGGGTGCCTCCCCACACCTCTTGCTTTTCCTTCCCCTTCTCGGTGGACCCGGGGATGCTTCTTTCTGGGGCCCTGGGGCACTTGCTTATCCGTGGCTGATGCAACCTCCCTTTGCTTCCTCTGTTCACCCCCTCTGCCTCTGGCAGGCAGCCTGGATGAGGACATGCCTGGGCTTTGGGCTCAAGTCCTGTCCCCCACTCAAGCTGTCTGAGCCTCACTGGCTCTCCATGCGATGGGCTCACCCCGCTGACTTTGCAGGATGTTCAGGTGAGGATGAAAATAGATGCCTGTTTGCCTTCTGACTCCCTGCACATCCCTGCACTTGCCTCTCTCCCTCCCAACCCCTTTCACTCCCTGTAGCCCAGTCGTGTGGGAAGCAGAGGCGGGAATTCCACTGGGGAAACCTGCTCAACTCCCACACTCCTGCAAGTGCCAGGATATTTTCACTCTCTTTAAATCTCCCTAGATTTTCAATTCCACTGCTGTCTCCCTCAATATGTGCCAGTGGCCTTGGGAGGCACCCTGCCCCCAACCCCAGGTGCCAGCGCCGCTCTCCTGGCTGTGTCAGGGCTGCCTGGCAGGGATCCTGGGTAAGCCCCCACCCTCTCTGTGCCTCAGTTTCCCCATCTGTAAGAAGAGGAGAATGAGGAGAGTGGCTACTTCTGGGTTGTTGTGGGGTTTGGTGAGATATTTTACTCAAGAAACACTTCTATAAAAAGGAATGAAATATGATATTGCTACAATGTGGATGAACCTCAAAAACGTTATGCTAAGTGAAAAAAAGCCAATCCTAAGAGACCACACATTTTATGATTCCGTTTATATGAAATATTCAACACAGGCAAATCCACAGAGATGGAAGGCAGACTGGTGGTTGCCAGGGGTTGGAGAGTGAGTGGCTGCTTAATGGGTACCAGGTTCCCTTTTTGGGGGATGAAAATGTTTTGGGAAAAAATAGAGGTGGTGGTTGCACAATTGTGAATGCGCTAAATGCCGCTGATTTGTTCACTTTTAAAATGGTTAATTTTATGTTATGTGAATTTCACTTCAATTGAAACTAACTAACTAAATAAGGAAGCACCTCTATAGCATATACTTTGTGCCAGGAAGTCCACTTTATAAATCTTAATGCATTTAATACAACAATGCTTTGAGGCAGTTGTTATTATTATCGCCATTTTTCAGATGAAGAAACCAAGGCACAGCACCACCAGGCACTTGGCACATAGCAAGTGTTCAAAAATGTTAGCTGTTTTAATTTTTATTGGATGGAACAGCCCCCCCTTCCCAATCAGCTGCGGCTAGGCAGGGACTCCACCTGGGTGAATGTGCCTGTGTGTGTCTAAAACTCAGCACGGAGCTCTGGCCGGTGTGGCTCAGTTGGTTGGGTGTCATGCTGCAAACCGGCAGGTCGCCAGTTCAGTTCTCAGTCGGGGCACATGCCTGCTGCCGGTTTAGACCCCAGCTGGGGTGCGTGCAAGAGGCAACCAATCAGTGTTTCTCTGTCACATTGTTATTTCTCTCCCTTTCTTTTTCCCTCTCTTCCCCTCTCTCTGGAATCAATTAAAAAAAAAAAAAGACAACCTCATCGGGGAATGTGTATTGAGGCTCCACTGTGTCCTGCACCAAGGGGCTCCCTGAAAGAGGCTCTTCATGTGCATTAGTTCATTTAATCCTCAAAATAAGCCTTTAAGCCACGGCACACGTGGGAACTAAGGCTCAGAGAAGTGAAGCAACTTACACGAAGCCACAAAGCGAGTCAGGGCGAAACTGCAGCTTGTATCCTCACCTTCAAATCCTGGTCTCCACCCTCCTTCCTGTCCCCCCTTTAGCCCACACAGCAACACTCCTGAGGCTGCAGAGATGAACGGGTCAGGGGGCTCCTGACTCGGGGGTTCGCCCCAGGCAGGAAAGTCAACAAACTCCCCAGCAGGGCTGGTGTTTCTTTGATGTCTCCTATTTCATTCAAAATTCATAAATTCTGTATTCTATTTCATAATATATTCATGTTTGTTTTAAGACAAAAATAATGTTCTTTCCCCATTTGAGGAGAGAAATCAATGCCGTAGGAAGTTCCTTGACCGTAAGGGAGCCCTCCATTCATTTCTTTGTTCATTCATTTCTTTGTTCGTTCATTCTACGAGCAGCATTTGGACCTCCTGACTCCTAAAATAGGTGTTTGTCCTCACCATGTGCAGGGCACAGGGAGCCCTGTGGTGACTTAGACAGGACAAGGCCCTGTGACCCAGGCTAGAACAATTGGTAGGATCCTGGTGGGTGAGCTCCAGGGACAGCTTCCAGGTATATGGGTGGCACAAGTGACACCTTGAAGGTGCGTTGGGCCCGTGGCCCAGAAAGCCAGGGCCTGTGACTGTAGTGGAGGTGACTGCCCCCTGGGTCACGTGGCAGGAGGACTCTGACCTGCATCCCACACCCCTTCTCATCAAGAAGAAAGTCTGCTCGCTGCTGCTCTGAATTTAATGCCTCGCTCTCCCCCGTCTCCCCTGTTAATGAGAGAACATGGAGATTGAGGCTTGTAGCCTTCAGTAAACAACCTTTCGTAGCTAGAATTTACGAACACTGTTTGGTTTTCATAGTGTTTATTTTTACAGTTACCCTCTATTTATGGCAAGTGAAGCTGATTTTGCGTTTATGGTAGTAATAAAAGTCTCCTTTTAAGCTGCAAATTTTTTTAAGTAAAAAGGGAAAGATGCTTTGAAAATAAATACTAAGTAAATTATAGTGTAGGTGATACAGGGACCCTGCAGAAATGGTGAAGGTGGTCTCCAAAAGGCCGACCTTGGGAGACCCTGTCTCTGGTATTCCCTCTGCTGTTCTGAGCTCCCTGGCCGTTTGAGCCCCACTTAGCCTTCAGGTTCAAGCATGCCCCCTCCTCCTAGAAGCCTTCCCTGACTCTCCAGGCAGACACAGGCCTGCCTTTCCCTCTCCTAGCCCTGGCGCCTTGCACGGCTATGTGGATGGCACACCCTCTGAACAGCCGTTCCTGGTGATCTAGGCTCAGTCCCAGTCGCTTGTTGTCCGTACAACAGTCGCGGGTCTGTGCTGTGTCCTGTGGACCGTGGGCTCCTTGCGGGCCAGGGCGTGGTCCGAGCACCGTGGGAAGCCCAGCACAGAGCCTGGCCCAGGGCAGGGGTCCAGGATGGCTGACCTCTCGTGTTTGAGCTTCTATGGCATGTGGGAGCCAGCCTGTTCCCACTAAGCACACTGCAGCCCCTTAAGCTTTTGTACCAAAGGCCTTTCTCGCCTCTTCTGGAGAAGAGGAAAATGTGCCCTCTCCAGGATGAAACTACCTTTCATGGACTCAGCCCTTGATTCCTCTTGCTGCAGGCGGCCTACCAGGAGCCAGGGTCTGTCCGGGAGGAACCAGAGAATGCTCATTGCCTCTCCTGGGCCCATCCTAGGTGGCCGTCTGCGCCCATCCCTGGGGAGGAGGGGGCACTGGCTGGTGCCTGCTTGCTCAGTCCCTGGGGGCTTTTTCCATCCCGCTCATCTGGGTGCTCCTCTGATCGACGACGTTTTACATCCCCGGATTTCAGGGGTATAGGGAAGTTCACAGGTGAGCCAGGGCTTCATTCAGCACTCCCTCTGCAACCCTGTCCCCCTATTCTGCCTCCCAGCTGGGAGTTAAGGTGGCCACATGCCCACCCAGCCCCAGCACCCGGCTGAGCTGCGCACGGGGCAGGCTCTTTGGAAGTGGCCTCCACAGAGTCACACTTATTCATGCTGAAGGGCAGTGGGAGCTTAGAGAGGACTCGGGTTTTGCTGGAAAACTGCAGTCAGCCTTGGAGCTGAAATCCGACTTTGTTCCTTCATGCCGTGTGACCTCAGGCAGCACCACATCTTCTCTGAGCCTTGGTCCTCCTCCTGTGAAATGGGGCTGACGATAAGTAGCACCACCTCCTCAAGCCTTCGGCTGGGAGGGATGAAGCAGGGTCCTGTGTACAGTGCCTGGCACGTAGGCGGGGTTTTCTTCCTCTGACACCGGAGCAGGGGACCTGCCCCGATGGCTCTCAGGTTCTCTGAGCCTCCACTTCTCCACCTGTAACAAAGGGACAATGATCTGAAGATTCCGTGGGAGCAGGCACACCAACTTTTTGGCTCGTGGTGGGCCGCTGATCAGAAAGGTGATCCCACGGGTTGATGGGGCTGGTCTATGGACCTCGAGGTCGGACAGGGTGGGGAGCTGCTGGGGAAGTGGTGGGGCCCTTCCTGCACTGCTGGCACTTATCTATGACCTTCTTTTATTCTTGGTTACATTTGACGTGACAACTTTATGGGCCCTCTTTGGGAACTGCCAGCTTGCCTATCGGTTTTGGCTGGGCACCCCATCGGCTGGGCCCACGTGGGCCAAGCCAGGGTTGGGCACCGGAGGTCCTGCAGGCCACAGGGAGAGAGGGTGAGGAGGTTGCTGTCCTGCTGGGGCCTGATTCAGAACCTCGTTTGTTGCCTGTGTCCATGTGTCTATCCCCATCCCTCCCCTTGTGAGTGCAGTTCCCCCAACAAACTCTAGTCTGGCACATAGTAGGTGCCCAATAAATGTTGTGTGAATGAATGACTGGATGAACGAATGATAGGTCTATCTTCTTTGCTTTTTTTTTTTCTTACAATTTCTAAGTTAAGTTCTCTGGGTTTTTGTCTGGCCTTTCTTTCTCACTTCATTTCTTTATTTGTGCAGCACATGCGTAGCAGCACCTCCTCCATGCCCGCTGCCTGTTAGACAGTGCGGCGCCCCTGCCCTGGGGAAGCCCCCAGGCGGTGGGGACACACAGACACCTCACACCTGTCCTCCACCCCACTGTGGTGGGGCAGTGAGAGGAGGACTTGGAGAGCATCGGGGACACCGAGGAGGGCCTGGGTGGAGGGGCGACCAAGGGGCCTGCGGGGCCAGGCTGGGTCCTCTGCTCTGTCCCCTCTGCCCCTCTCTAGCTCCAGCTCTGCCTTGGGTCCCCTGACCAGGAGCTGCCTCTACCACCGGTCACCCCTGCTCTCACTCAGGCAAAGACTGGCGGGCGGGCTGGAGTTCAGTTCCTGCAGTCTTTCCGGAGAAAGCAGCCTCGAGCCAGAGATTTGAAGGCTGGAACAGCAGGCAGGACGATGCAGAGGGAAAGGAGATTTGGGGCTGAACCAGAGGGCCTGGGATGGCGAATCCGAGCTCAGAGACAGAGGGAGCTGGGGGCTGGTCTGGACTGAGTTTGCTGCACAAGCCCCGTTGGGGCCTGAGTGGGTCCCACTGGCTGTTTGGGGCAGCAAGTGAGGGAGGAGAGGACGTGCAAGACTAATGGATGAGAGGTTGTGGGGCCAGGCGTGAAATACAGACGTGTCCACTGCATGATCTAATGAGGCTAAAAGGAAGCATCTTTGAAAATCTCTTTGGAGAAGACAGAATTTTGAACTAGAAGTTGAGAGAAAGGAGAGCTGTTTGTTGAGCACCTACTGTGTGCGCGAGGCAAACGTTTCCTTGTATAATCCTCCCCTGCACCCTCTCATTCCCTCCTTTCTTTCTGATAAAGAATCTGAGGTTCAGAGAAGTTGAGGGGTTTGTCCCCGTCACACAGCTAGGGGGTAGAAGAAGCAGGATTTGAACCTGACTTGAAAGCAAAGCCCTAGCTGTTTGTGCTGAACCAGGGTCTGGAAGGTTAGGAGGGCGGTCACAGTCTGCTCTTGAAGGGTGGGCCAGATCTTCCAGGTCATCCCCTGCCTTTCCCAGAAACCGAATTGAGGAGCTCGGGCCAGGGCCACGAGCTGTTTTCTGCAGGTGATGCCCTGCTAACTGGGTCCAGGGTTAATTAATACGCAACCCCCTCCCGCCCCCAACCAACAGCAGAAAAGATGTTGCTTACATCAAACCCCTTTCTCCTTCTGCTACAGAATCCTAATTTGTGGACACCGGTTTTAATTGTCTTCCCAGAGAGCCCAGCCCTGTGCGCCCAGCCCTGCCTGGGCCTTTGGGGCTGGAGAGCACAGTCATGTCCTTCTCAAAAATCTATAACTATACCTGCCTCTCCGGGGACTGCCTGCGAGGAGTGCCCGGCAGGGAGGAGCTCTCAGGCACAGGAGGAAGTCAGGGAGGAGAGGTAGAGCCCATGTCCTAAACTCAGCAGACGTACCGATGTGGAGACTGGGCGTCTGGGTGGCTGGAGGGCAGGAGGTCGGGGTGGGGGACCAGGAAGAGGAGCTGCAGAAGCATGATCTAGAAGTCACAGGTTCCCACTCTAGAGTCCTCTAGGACTGGGTGCGGATGTAATGACCTTCTCCCTCTGTGGCCTTGGGCGCCTCCGCTTTCCCATCTGAAGAATGGGCATCGTCATGATCCCAGCTCCTCTATAGCATGACGGCGGAAGCCTGAGAAAGTGTATGTAAGGGGCTCAGCGCTGTTTCTGGCCCAAAGCAAGAGCCCTACCCATCACCCACATTAGGGCGGATCGCCTGCCAGTTTCTGCTGCTGACGGGATGTCCTCACTCACAGAGTTAGGAGAGGGAGAAAGACCCTCTTGCCAGTTGGAGCTGCCCACTGTCGGTGGAGGCGAAAGGAACTGAGCCCCCTCCCCTAGAGGTATTCAAGTGGGACGCAGACGTGTGGAGCCTGGTGGCTGAGTTCCACCGGTAATTCAGACCAGACTCTGATGGAGGTTGATGGACCCCTGGGTCTTGGTCACAAGGGCTGGTCAAACGGAGGTTCAAAACCCAGTTCTGTGTGAATCCTGGGCAAGCCATGTCATCCTTCTGAACCTCATTTTCCTCATCTGTCACTAGGGAATGAGGAGGCTAGAGAGTATTAGAGATAGTGGCTGCATAGTGCCAGGTATGCAATAGACGCTTAGTTAATGGTGTGGAGTTTTTTTTCCCTTAAAACAAGGCTCTCTGGCTTTCTCTTCTTTCTGCCTTGATTCACATCCCTCTCTTTCTTCTTCCCTCTGCCACCCATCCTTCAGGGCCTGCCTGACATGTCACCCTCTCCTCCCTCAAGCTTCCCTTCCCTGAAGTGGAAGTGACCCATCCCTTCCCAATGCCTTGGGACTCACATTACTTTCTCCCCCAGATTGTTTGAGCTGACGGGCTCTCGGACCATGAATTCTGATCCCCACTGTGCAAAGGACCAATCAGGCTCAGAGAGGAGGAAAGACTCTCCCAACGTCCCGCAGCAAGTCCGTTGGGTTGGCGGGAACAGGCTCCGTCCCCCTTCCCTGGCTCCTAGTCCTGCCCCCCTGCCCTGTGCTTTCCCCGCCGACACAGCTTCTCCCTGAGTTGTGGGTGGGGGAGGGGCACCTTGGAGCGGTGCCTGGCACAGGCCTTCATGTCGCCACCTGTGAACAGGGAACGCAGATATGCCTTCAAATGCTCAGAGCCTTGGTTCCCTCCCTTGTCCTGCAGACACACTGCCCTCTTCACTGCTAAAGTTGGAGCCAATGTACCCAGAGGGGCCTCCCCGACCCCACCCCGCCTAGGCAGCTCCTGGCAGGGTCAGATGGCATCAGAGAGAGCTTGGGGCCAGGGCCCACTGTGGGTGGAAGGGCTGGTGGTCACACCCACAGCCAACTCACCTCGCTGAAGGAGTTCTTGGAGCCAGACTCTTCATCTTCTGACCAAAAGCTCCTCCCCCTCCTGGGTCACCTCCTCTGGAAAGCCCCCCCTGATTGCCTCAGGCTGGGTGAAATGTCTCCTCTGTCTTGCCCAGGCCTTGCACCCAGAATTAAGCAGACTCCCCCTCTTGCTCCACAGGACCTTGTAAGGTTGACCGTTTGGATCATTTCTTTTTAAGAAAAAGAGCTCTGCAACCAAAAAGAGTTGGAATTCTATGGGAATAGTTTGGGAGTCAGACAAGCCTGGGTTACAGTGAGGGTCTAAGTATGACCTTGGAAGGATCACTCCCTGGCACCAGGCCTTGGCTGCCTCCTCTGAGCAATGGGGCCGTGTGAGGCGGGGGGGACACTCTCCATCCTCGCACTGTCCTCCCCTGCTGGGACGCCTGTCACCTGTGGTCCCTGAGCCCTGGGAGTGCGGCTAGTCTAAACGAATCATTGTAATTGTGTGAAATACACACTGGGTTTCCCAGACTTAGCAGAAAAATGTAAAATATCTCCCTAATGATTTTTATAATTTGAAGTAATATTTTGGATATTTTGGATGAACTAAAATATGTTATTAAAATTCACTTCTGCTTTTAAAAACTTTTTTTTTTTTTTTTTACTTTTTTTAATGTGGCTACTAGAAACTCGAAACCTCTACGTGTCTCGAACATGTCTCTGTTTCTGTTGGACAGAGCCCCTGCGTGACCATCGCTGGGATTCTTGTGCCGAGGCGGCTGCCTGGGGGCCTGCGGGGCGGCGGCAGCAAGACGGGCCCAGTGGGAGGGCTGCCGAGGCGGCGTTCCTGGGTGACCCCGGGTGCCGCCAGCCGGCTTTCCAGGACGAGATAGCCTCTCCTGAGAAGAGGGAAGAATTCTAATTACAACTCAGGACAATATTTGTTTGGAGAGACAATAGACAGAACATATGGTGGGGAGGGGCCTAGGGATGTATCAAATGGGGGTTTGGTTCCTCACTTACCTGGCAGTGTGGCAGGGGTGGTGGGTGGGGTGAGGCTCCTTCTGGGTCAGGGGAACGGACTGTCCTGGGATTTGGTGGGGGAGATGGGCCCTGGGGGGACAGGTGTCAGGTGTGGCTCCCACCACACACCCTGGGGCTTTGAGAGGATGGAGAATGTCCCACTCATCTGGCACACTGGGTACCTACCTACTAGGTACCATGAATCTTATAGCCATGGGGAGCCCCCAGTCTCTGTTCTGATCGAGCTGTGATGCATCGTGTATGCAGGGACCCAGACCAGAGTGGTTGGGAGGTGAGCTCGGGGGGACCGACTCTGGGCGGTCAAGGACAGTCTGCCTCCCCGGGAGGCCAAGTCTGAGATGAGCTTTGAGTGCTTGCCGGGCAGAGAGGAGCCAAGGGAACGTCACTGCAGGCGTCGCGGGTGGCCTGGGCATGAGCGAGGCGGAAAGAGGCTTATTGACGGAACAGAGAGGAGGCCTGGGTGAGGTACTGGGCAGGGCCCGGCCCCCAGCCTGGTGGGCTTTCTCCTCAGTGCAGTGGGGGCCTGGGGAGGCTTCTGATCTGCTTTCATAAGGACGGCACTGGCTGCATTGGGGTTGGGAATAACCCGGGAGGGAACCGGGATGGAGGCGACTGGTGAAATCTGAAAGATTTGATGAGAAGGGCAGCTTCCTTTCTGGCCTCCTGGCCTCCTGGCCTCCTTGCTTGCACCTTGCAACCCAGCCCTCCTCCGATCCATCACTGTCCCGAGAGGGCCCTCCGTAATGCCCACGGGCTCCGGGAGAGAAGCCCAGCCCCTGTGGGGCATTCAGGGCCGCAGGCCAACTCCTTCATCCCCGTGTCCGGCCCGCTGCTGCTCCTGCACAGCCCTCTGCACACCCCGCCTCATGGGGCTTCTCCGGGGGCCCCACCTGAAGCCAGGCCATCCACACCTGTAGGCCTGGCGGCTCCCTCTCTCTCCACCTCTCCTCCACCCGCCAGTGCTGTGCCCGAAGGCCTGTTGTTTCCTGAGCCTCGGCAACTCCTCCCCCCACCCCCCTTTCTCTGCGCAGCCCTGTTCACAGAGACGCCCCACGATGTGACGGCGCGGACGGGCGAGGACGTGGAGATGGCCTGCTCCTTCCGTGGGAGCGGCTCCCCCTCCTACTCGCTGGAGATCCAGTGGTGGTATGTGCGGAGCCACAGGGACTGGACCGACAAGCAGGCGTGGGCCTCGAACCAGGTACTGCCAAGGGAGATGAGAGTTGGGCTGGGAGAACCCCAGTCCCCCAGGTAGGGGGTGTCTCTGCCCTTCATTTTTTCTGAGGGATCTGGGTTCCAGCTAGGTCTGTCCTCTGCACCCACCTATCCCCCTCCCTTCTTCCTGAAATGGAGGCTTGTTTTCAGGGCAGGAGGCGGGGCTAGGCTGAGCCCATGGGACGGACACAACCAGAAGGGTCCTCCGAAGAGCACAGAGTGTAGCCACAGGGAGCTGGTGGGGAAGCCGAGGCCAGAGGGACAGAAGCTGGCTCCAGGTTGTGGGCGTGGTGGGCCCCCTGACTCGCCTTCCATCTCCGCTCGGAGCCAAACGGGCAGTGGTTCTCTGAAGGCCCCTGCAAACATGGGAGGTGCCGGCACCGAGTTCAGCCGCGAGCACGCACACCCTTTTGCACCCTCGCAGGCACACACCTAGCCTGGCCACTGCACACGCCTTTGCCCCACACGAGGATGCGTTCCTTTGCACACACCGCGGGACAGGTGTTGGCGTCCCTGCCCACACAGCGGCGCATACACCGCCCCCTGCCACCAGCCCCCTGCCAACTGCCACCTCCAGTGACTCCGCCTGAGGGTTTTCTGTGGACCGCAGAGCCTGCTGGTCATGAAGACAGGCTGGAGGGGTGCTGTACCAATGGCTGACAGGAGCTGGAGGCTGAGTCCCCAGCTCCCTTGCCGCTCAGCTGGGATAAGGGAAGAGCGTTCTCTGCTCTGTCCCTGAGGTGCCCACCATGGTCACTGACTGGATAACACACCCCTCATTGACTTCCTTCCCTTTCTTGCCTCACTCACTCACCCCCCTACTGATGTCTTTTGGGGTTACCTCCTAAATAAACTACTTGCACTTGAGTCTTTGTCTCAAGGCCTGCATCTGGGGAAACCCAAGCTAAGACACTTCCATTCTCACAGTTGTGTATATGCAAATAATATGCAAGCACATACATATTTGCCCACCCGCTCATATGTGAACACATACATTTACACATCTTCCTGTGCACACATGGCCACGGTCACACATTGTCGCAGGTTCTGGAAAGAGCCCCTAACATATTCACAAATATATGTTACACTATCCTGCTCCTGGGAGTGTCAACTCCCCAGCACACAGGCTTAGAGGACTCCGGTGCTCAGAGAAAGCCCTTGGCAGAGTGGCTGGGCTTTGCAGTTGGATGCCTCCGGGGTCGGCTTGCAGGGAATAACACGTAGGTAGGGCTCTGACAGTATCTGCAGACACTCGCTCGTGTGTGTGACCCACCTGAAAATACAACACATTCGCGGGTAGACACAGGTATACAGACACACCGAGCAGACTCCCATTTTTACCTTCACACATACCCACCCCATTTATCCTCAATTGCCCACGCAGCTAAATGTATTGCACAGTTTTACAGGCACCTCCTTTATCTTCCTTTGCTCTGACTCACTCCCACCCCCTGAGTGGACACAGAGCTGAGGGACCCCCAACTCCAGACCCCAGGGTCCCCAGAGTGTCACCTGCCATAGCTAGAATCTTAGCTGTTGTCCAGACCCCCACCCAGGGGTGCTAATGTCTTGTCTCTGCTTTCTCCGCCCCTCCTGCTCCCCACAGCTAAAAGCATCTCAGCAGGAAGACACAGGGAAGGACGCGACCAAAATAAGTGTGAGTTCTGATAATGACTTCTCTCAAGAGCTCTAATGGAGGGCACAGCTGTAATTTAAAAAAAAAAAAAAAATTTTTTTTTGGTCCAGTACAGCAGGGAGCTTGGGCAAGAAGATGGAGGAGAAGAAAAAAGGAAGGGGAGGGGAGGGTGGGAAATGGCTCTGATCTGTTTTTTAAAAGCCAGAGATATTTCAAGTTCATTGAATGACAGGCACAAAAAAATGACAGGGGGAGAAAAGACGCATTCTCTCCTGTCGGGAGCCAAGGCTGTGTGCGTCCTGGGTGCTTCATGTCTGTCGCAGCAGCATGTTTTATTTGGGGAACCGGCAAGGGTCTAAAGAGACTGAGCCAGCCTCTTTCGGCCCGTTGTGACTGACGGCTGCAGCCTCTCACGGTCACTTGGGTCCTCTGGCTCCCGGGGGCGCGGCGGGCGGGGGAGCTGTGCCGAGGGGTCTCAGGGCTGGCTGGGTCTTTAGGCACTGATTCATTTTACCATTGCTGCACCTCTATGGTAACGGCAAGCATTGGCCCGTTTGACATGTGGGACAGCTGAGGCTTGGAGACTTGTAGAGGTCACGGTGTGGCTGAACTGGCTCAAGCTCTTTGTCTCTTGGCTATGCTGGTGCCCCGAGAGGTGGGGTCCTGGAGGGAGGGACAGTTTTTGTGGCGGAGGGGCCTGGAAGAGGCAGGCAGCATTGAGAAAGGAGGCGAAAGGGACTGAGTGGAGAGGACGGCCTGTGGCCTTGGGACTAGGCTGGTATTGTGCACGGAACACGGGGTCAGCCTGGCGGGAAGCTGGACGTCCACCACCAACACACTCAGAAAGTACAGAGTGGGACCGCATTTGCATGGGGTGCGGCCTCTGAGTTTACTCTTCTGCTGCCTCTTCCACAGCCGTTCGAGGACTGGGGGAGCTCAGGACCCCTAAGCCAATTACACACGGACATACAGGGGAGCCACAGCGGGAGTCACAGTGTGGAGGGGGCGCTGGGAGGCATGGGGTGCTGAGCCAGGCACTGGAGGTGACAGAGTAGAGGCAGGGTGGCCCGGGAAGAGGCTCTTGCAGCTGCTTAGGCAAGAAGTGGGCAGATGAGAGAAGACGGCCTTTGCAGCCCCGTCTGTGCTGTTTACCCCGGGGCCTTTCAGAGTTGTGGGCTGGGAATTTGAACCATTTCCAGATTAGGGTGGCTGCCGGTCCGTGCCCTCTCTGCCCCCGGCCCCTCACCCTCACCTGCTCTGCCAAGGGCACATCCGTACGTGATGTCCCGTTTCTTGCTCAAACACCCACCAGGTAAGCCCAGACCGGTAGGGCGCTCTGTGTATATTTATACACCTCGTTCATCGCAACTCTCTCTCCTATGATTTTGTTTGGGGTTTAAGGAGCATCTCAGGCAAAGGAGAGAATCATCTAATTGACTTAGAGGATTAGAATTCGAGGCTGCTGGGCCCCACGTGAGGGGAATGTGAAGATGCTAATTAGTTAAATAAACGGTCTTGGCATGATTGCGCAGTTACTACCCCGCCCCCGGCCCCTGCGGTTCCTGCACCAGCTGGGCTCCTAGGACCTGGCTAGGGACCTGGCAGTTACAGACCCAGCTCCTCCTGCAGACATCGTCACGCATGTGGCTGCTCTTAAATACACAGACGGTTAGTTGGCCGGCACCTGTAAGCCCACGTCTTCCCTGGTTTCCTGCAGTCCACGATAACCTCAGACTTTTCTCTGTTACCTGCAAGCTCGGGGCTCCCTGCTCACCCTCTGGGCTGTCTCATCCTGCCTGACTCGGCACTCCTCCTCCCACAACCCCGCTGCCTTTCTGCCTTCCCTCTGCTCCATCAGTTCCTCTAGAAAACGGATGTTCTCTCTTCTCAGGAAGCCTCCCTTGCTTGACCCAGTGACTCCATAGCGCCGATACTTTCCCCTGCTGGCTGTATTGCTGTAATCCGTTCCTGTGACTACTTGATTCATGTCTGTCTCTCTGGAGACAGTGGGGCTGGAACTTACATTTCCAGAGCCTAGCACAGTGTCTGGCATGTAGTAGGTGCCCAATAAAAATATGATCAGACGACCGTCACATATACATACACACGCTCAGGCCAATGAGGGCGTGAGCCCGGACAGACACGTGGGTGTGCGGCTGACGTGAAGGAGCGTGGGACTGGTATGGGGCCGTGGGACCCTCGGAACCCAGGCTGTTGTTCTGCAGGAGCCAGCTGAGCCAGGCAGGCATTCCGGCCCGGTCGCCCCTTGTCTTCTAAAAATCCCAGCTTCAGTGGAGGATCTCCTGATCTTTTACTGGTGGGCCCTAATTTCATTTTTGGAAAACACCATGGGAGCGAAACTGTGCAGTCTACCGGCTGGGCAGCATTGAGGTCCTGGGGGAGGAAGTACAGTCAGCTCCCAGAGCTGGCGGGGGCTTGATGATTGGTGGGGGCCGCCATGGCAACCCTGGAGGGGGTTCAGAGAGGTGGGGACGGTGAGGACACATTGGGGCTGACACTGAGCATCCCGGGAGCCAGTCCTGGCTCCAACTCCCCCACCTGCCTGCACCTCCCTTTCCCCACTCACTGTTGCCTAACACCTGTGTGGAAACGCTAGGGAAACTGTAAAGTCCGTGGGTTTGGCCTGTGAATGACAGTGGTTACTCGAGTGGAAACTTGACATGAATATATGTCACAGGACTCCTGTTCTCAGCGGACGGGGCGGGGTGGGGGGGTTGGAGCAGTTAAATAGGCCCAGGAAACGGGGGACAGGGTGGAACCAAGGGACCCTTTACATGGGTGGGAGGACAGACCCCTGTGATACAACAGTAATAATAATAATGACATTGCAGTTAACGTTTTCTGAGTCCTTGCCACACATCAGGAACCACGGCGAGCGCTTTACGTGGAGTGTCTCATTTACCCTGGGGCCGGGGAGGGACTCCTGGCCTTAAAAACGTCTCCCTTGGAAGTTTGTGTATGCCGGAAGTTTCCACCATCAGGGCCTCATTCCCGCAGCTCTGGCAGATTCTCCTGTTTATTGGCCATGTTCGGTTCTGGAAGTTTTTCTTTTGATCTAATTGAAGTTCTTTGTTTTACAATTTAGGTTAACTTCCCCTTACCAGTTTTGCAAGTAGAGATGGTTTCTAGCTTCCTAATTTTCAGACAAGGTGAAGTTCTCCACGCACACCTTCTTTCCCAGGGGGCTCGCCTGCCTTCATCACCTAAATTAGTCCCTCCTTCAGTCTCACTGAAGTTGTTCGTGCTGTAGATTCAGTTCATGTAACCTGCGTCAGCCTGAAAGAGCCAAGGGAAGCCTGGGTCCCCACGTATATGTGGCCCAGGACTCTGGCCCACGCATCCTAACTCCCCCCTCCCCTCCAGCCAAGCCCTAAAAGCCAGGTGCAGCCCGAGAGGCTTCAGGAAGCACACCGCAGCCCCGCCCGGAATCTCCATAAAAGGCGGCTCCATTTGTCCGATCAGCCAAGTGGCCCCGCAGGTCGAGCCTGGCCCGCCCCCTGCTTGTGCTGCACATGTGGGTGCCGCTGGGGTGGGGTTGGAGGTGGGGGCTGGGAGCACTGGAGCAGCCCATGATGTCTGTGTCATTCCCAAAGCATCATCGGGCCAAGTGGTGGGTCAGGTTTCATATGATGCCGTTTTCCGCTATAGACATTTCTATCTTTTCTGGAGATTCCTGCAGTAATTCACAACACACATAGGGCATTAAGTCCTGAGGTCTGCAAGGAAGGCAAGACTCACGCGGAGGCAGATCCCGCCATCCGTCCTGGGAGTCCCTTGAAACATCCACAGAGCAGCCAGCCTGCAGGGCAGGGGTCGAGGGCCCTGAAGGTGCCGCTGTGAGGGCCATGGCCACACACACCCACGCCCTCAGGGTGCTCCCAGTCAGTGTGAGAGACAGACGTTAACCCGATAATCACAAGATGAAAAGTCAAATGATAATGGTAACCATCAAAATGCGGAGAGCTGCCCGGGAGCCTGAGCCAGAAGCAGGTCCTGACCTAACCTTGGGGGCCTGGAGGGCTTCCTGGAGGAGGTGCTATCTGAGGTGAGCATTGACGTGCAGAGGAGTTGACTAGCAGTAAGGGGACTTCCCTGGATGTGTGTGTGTTGGAGGAACTCCTGGAGACTGGTGTGGCTGAGGGGAGGTGGAGATGAGACCCTAAAGGGCTCCCCCAACCCGCCCCCCTGACAGCCACTTCAGGAAGCAATGGAAGGGAGGATTCTAAGCTGGGGGCATTTTGAAAAGACCTGGCTGTCGTGGGAGAAGAGGCTGGAAAGGGCCAGAGTGGCTTTGGGGTGACCAGAGAGGAGGCTGAGGCCTCACTCTGGCCAGGGCAGGAGGGTCTGGATCCCGGACAGAAGGGGAGAGGCCCACGGTATTTAGAGGCAAGATTGGTGGGATTCAGAGACGGATTGTGCCTGAGTGTGGAAGCAGCAACTGGAATGATGACTTGGGAGGGTCAGGCTAGAGTGGGTGAGGTTTTCTGGGGCCCAGACTCCAGGAGACCCTAAGTTGGCGTCTGAACAAGCCGATAGGCTGGTGGAGTGGCTGGGCGTTGCTGATGGAGGCATGGTAGTGGCCGAGCTCAGAGCAGGACCCAGGCTGGAGGCACATCTGACCCCTGTTCCTTACCCCAGCACCACCACGAGGCCACCACATCACACTCTGGCCTCAGCCTTGAGGCCGCAGTAGGAAACGTCTGGCACCAGGGACAAAATTGGCGGTGCTCATCCTCCTGATGGCCGAGGCGCCCCTGCTGGGCCCGGAAAGGCCTGGGCCACAGGCAACCGGGGAGGAGGCTGAGCTTGGCGGTGGTGCGGACTTGCCTTGTTTCTTTCAGCTTAATTAGGTGCTTAATTGCACCACCAGGGCCTGTCGATGCTGCCGACGTGATTGTGATTTACAGTCAGGCTGCCGCATGGGGGTCTCTTTTCCTGGCCTCTTCGGTCACAGTGGACTTCCGGGCTGCAGGATTTTTCTGCCCAGTCTGTGAATGATGAAACCCAAGAGGTCGCTTCCGCGCCATGTCCCCACCCCCCAACCAAAGAGGCTGGAGCAGGATGATGAGGCCCCTCCCAGAGGCTGTCTCTGAGAAGGGCTGGGGGCCCCATAGCACGGAGGGTTGGGGGCCTGGGGAATGAGGTGGGAGGGGGTGAAAAGACAGACCCAAGGTTTCCCAGTCATGGGAGGCTCCCCAGGGATGTGTTTAAGGCCTGGTTTCTGTCACCAGCTCAGGACCTTGGGCAAATCACTTCACCTCTCTGAGCCTCAGTGTCCTGACCCACACGTTGGGTATCCCACGTGTGCCTGCCTCACGGAGTTATTGTGAGGTTTAAATAGGATGTGCGAGGCTGTAGCACATCATCTCATCACCTCGCAGTGACCACACGCCCCATAAGCACTAGCTACTGGCTCCGCTATTACTGTTACTGCTTTTATTGTTTGCCTTCCCCGGACAATACTTAAAGGCACAGATCACTGCGGCGGGGAGGGAGCAGCGCCTGTGGGCCCTCCCACTTCGTCCTGTTAGAAACCAGCTGACTGTGGTGCTGCATTACGGGGTGAGGTCTGGGTTCTCCATGTGACCATGAGCCCATGCAGGCAAGTGCTGGGGTCGGCCGGCTCCCAGCCGCATCACCAGCACCGAGCTCGGAGTGGGCCCTTGATAAATGTGTGTCAAATGGATGGATGATCCAGCCCAAGAAAACCAAGGCCAGGTGCCGGGACTTGTCAGGGGCACAGTCCTGCCTGCGGCACCCCCTGCAGCTTCCCCAGTCCCCCTCCTCCTCTCTGGGGTTGGGGAAGAGCTTTGCTTCTGAAAGCCACCTGTGTTTGCTGGCAGAGGGGTGGCAGGGTGGGAGGGAGCTGGAGCAGGGGGAGCCCGTCGAGGCCTTAGCGTCCTGGGGGTGGGCAGAGGGGTGGGCGAGGGTGGGCCACGCTCCACGCTCCCTCCCTAGGAGCGGCTGCTCCCAGTGCTTCGCATTATTACTCCATTAGCGCCTTGTAGGGTTGACAAATGAAGGATAATTAATATCCGTGAGGGAAACAGATGTTGAGGTAATTCATTCCCTGCTGCGCATTTGCAACAGCATCCCCTCGCTCCCTGAGAGCGTGGCAGGGCTGCAGGACCTCTCCCTGCCCTTGGTCAGAGGTGACGGAAGGCGCAGGGCTGAAGGCTTGTGGCTGGGCCCCACCCCGCTGCACCGGGAGGGGGCGCCTGGCCCCCGCACCAAGAGGGGCTTCTGGTTGGGAAGTTCTGCCTTTGTCCCTCCTGGTGCCTCCTGTTGGACCGTAAGCCCATGTTTTCCTGCTTCGTGGGGGATGATGACCAGCCGGAAATGCTCAGGACAAGGGAGGAGGAGCCAAGCTCCCTGCTGCAGCCCACTTGCCCTCTTCCCTTCTGGAGCCTTGGAAGCGCCCCCGCCCCACAACCCCACCCCCATGGCCCTGCCAACTCCTGGCGGTCCTTTGTGAGACTGTCACACCATTTTGAGGGATAGATTGCATGGAGTCAGACCTGGGCTCAGTTCCTAGCTCTGCCACTTACTGACTCAGTGCCCGTGGGAAAGCCACTCCCCTTCTGGAGCCTTAGTTTTACCATCTGTGAAGTGGGTGTGATTGTATGTGTATGGCCTCAACTTTAGAAAGCATGATACCTGGGCACGATTTCATTTGGAGAAAGAAGGAACTCCAGTGAGTCCATTTATTCCACAAATGTTTTTATTATTGTTGTTATTATTATTTTATTTACAGGGTACCAGGCCCTGTGATGGTCTCTAAGATGAACAAAACAGATATTCCTGCCCTCATGGAATTTATAGTTTAGCCAGAGAGAGAAGCAAAAATCAAGTCAACTGACAAACCAATTAAATGGTTCTCACATTGTGATGACTGCTATGAAGGAGATAAATGGGGCTGTGATGGAAGGCTTCTTGGAGGAGGTGATGTTTGAGAATGAATGGGAGTCGAGTAGGTGAAGAGAGATGGGGCACAGCACCCAGGTAAAGAAACCGGAATGTGCAAAGGCCCTGAGGTCAGAACAAGCTGGACTTTTGGAAGGAGATGAGAAGGGGCCAGGGACGCCAGAGCGGACTCATGAAATGATTGGAAGTTACATGTTTGAGTGCCCAGCACGGGCTCTGAAACAAGCCGGCAGAGTGAACATACCCCCTTGGATACTGTCCTCCTTCCTTCTCATCCTGGCTCCCTCACTGTCAGGGTGATCAGCAGGGCGCCCCTCTCCAGGAGGTGGGGCCAGCAGGGCTCCAGGCTGGGGTCCCAGGTCTGAAGCCCACTCAGCTCTCATGTGGGCCTGGTGAACCCGAATGGGAGCAGGTGGTCAGATCAACGGGAAGGGGGTCACCAGACGGCAGTGGGAACTGATCTCTGATGTTCTGTCTAGGTGGGAGGCGGCTGCAGGAGGGGGGCAGGGAAGTAAGAAGGTCTAAGTAATATGGGGCCAGGGAAGTTTTTTCTAACTTTCTTAATTTTGAATTGTACACTCACAGGAAGTTGCAAAAATAGAGTCCCCTGTATCCTTCATCTAGATTTCCCAGTGACACATCTTATATAACTGTCCAACTGTCTTTTTTCTTTTAGTTGAAAAAGCTCACAGCAGCTCTATGTTCACAGCAGACTTACCCAAATGTCCATCAGCAGGTGGCCTGATAAATGCCCTGTGGTGTACTCACATGATGGAATACTACACAGCACTGAAAAAGAACAAACGGAGACATGTAACAACACGGAGAATCTCTCTGCTACTGTGTTGTGTGAAAGAAGCGGCCCCTGAAAGAGTTCAAGAACAGGCCGAACTAACCTCTAGCGATAGAAGTCAGTACTAGTTAACCCCACGGGGGGAGAATGAATGATGAGGGAAGGCCACAAGGGTGTGCTCTAGAGGGTTAAGAAACGGCCCCGCCTGCTCTGCTTGTGGCAGCACGGGGTAACTCGTAAGTAACATTTCATCGAGTGTACCATTTGCCATCTCTAAGTTAAATTTCAATTTTAAAATAAAATTTAAAAACCCAAAGGAATAAACAAAAAGTCAGAGTACAAAGACAAATATCACACACTTGTTTTCTTCCCCCCGACAGACATGAACAGTTATTAAAATCCTGATATATACGTCATCAGCCTTTACTTTTTAAAGAAATAGAAGTCACCTTGCAGTCCATCCCAGGTCCACAGCACCCCCCAGCCTCTGACATGAGGCCGCCTCCTGTCTGTTTTAAACTTCCACGCACACAAGCCTCCAAAGCCAGCAGAGAGTATTGTTACGTGTTTATGTACAGAAATGAGATCTCACTCCCTGCATGTCACTGAGCTGTAACATGCCTGGCTCTAGGACCTTCTTTTTAACTGCTGTGCTGTATTCCATTGAGTGAACTGACTTCTGCTTATTTATCTGCTCTGTCAATGGACATTTAAGACGCTCCCACTTCTTTACTGTTGAGCTCCATGGGCCCTTGTGGGAGTGCCTCTGGGGCCGCCCCCTAGAAGCGGGGCTCCCTCCCAGAATGACTTGCCCTCCTGCCGCCCCACAGCCAGGTCAAGGTCTCTCTGTTGCCCCCAGGTGGTCAAGGTGGTGGGGAGTAACATCTCCCACAAGCTGCGCCTGTCCCGGGTGAAGCCCACAGACGAAGGCACCTACGAGTGCCGTGTCATCGATTTCAGCGATGGCAAGGCCCGGCACCACAAGGTCAAGGCCTACCTGCGGGTGCAGCCCGGGGAGAACTCGGTCCTGCATCTGCCCGAAGCCCTGCCTGCTGCGCCCGCCCCGCCGCCCCCCAAGCCCGGCAAGGAGCTGCGGAAGCGGTCCGTGGACGAGGAGGCCTGCAGCCTCTAGACTGATGAGTACCCCGCCACCTGCCCACCCCGCGCCCCCACGGCTGTACAGAGTGCATGAGGAGCTGCTGGACCGCTGGGGACAGGACGGCCTGGGTCCAGCTGCCTCCCCATCCCCGAGACTGCCTGTGGCCACCACCTGGGCCCTCTGCCCACCACCCCTTTGCTCAGCATGTAAGCCCCGTTCAACCCTTCCTTTTCAGATCCCTGCGGTGACCTGGCTTGGAGGAGGTAGCCCTGGGCACCCAGGGGACAACCACCCTGGACACAGGGGCGGAACACCGTACTGGGGCCAGGCTGCCCCCTTCTGTCACCGGCTCCAGTGGCATCCAGTGTTTCGCTTTGCTTGCTTGTCCCCCAATTCTGTCCCTAGCCGGGGCCTCCCAGCCTTACTCTCCCTCCTTCCTACCATCCCCCACTTGGACCTGGGGATGGGGACCACCACCCCTCCCCGAATTTGGACTTGACTCTTCGGAGCAGAGCTAGGGCCTCTCCCCTGGCGAAGGTTGGGGCAAGAACTCCCAGGAGAGCCTTGCTCTGGGGCTGCGGCCCATGAAAAGGGCCACGCACAGGGACCCTGGGAGGAAAGGGAGACATCCCTCCCCTCCTGGCGGGTCATTCATGCTCAGCCTCCTTATACCTAAGAAATAGCGCCCTGTCCCACCCTCCGGGGAGGTGGGGCACCAGGAACCTCTGCCCCTCATGCAGAGGGCCTGACCCCTCAGACCCTATGGACCCAACGAGAGTTGTGCACCAGCAGGACCCCTCTGAGGGTCTTTGAGGCTCTCCCAGGAGCCCCCTCTGCCAGCTCCCAACATCCCAGCCCCCTCTTGGGGTCCATGCCAAGTCCACCCAAGGGCCTAGGGCTGTTGGGAGCCAAGGGGCCCCAATACCAATCCCCTCACAGTTCCTGATCAGGGGGATACCAGCCCCTGGTGATGTGTAAATATTTCTGTTGGGCCCGACGCTCCCTCAGAACTGGCGCAAACCTCTGGCCACCCCTCAGCAACGCCCTGGGGGGTGTGGGAGAGGCCAAGGGCTTTGCCCAGGGGTATGTGGGTAACCCTGTACACATGATTCAATCCGTGACTACCAGCCAACCTGAATAAAGTGGTTTAAAAAACCTCTGGGCAGTGTCTTTTTGGGGCATTTGAGTCTGAGAGCAGTGCAGGGGGGGAGGGGGAGGGGGAGGGTGTGGCCAGCCCACAGCCACGCCTCACTCAGCACCTTTCCCTGCCTGCTTCCCGCCCCCAACACAGAGCAAGAGCTGCTGGGGGCGCAGGGAGAGGGCGAGGGGAAACCAGCCTTTGTCCAGCACTAGATGCTTGATCTATTAGATTTTGAGGTAACCGCATGTACAGAAGAGTGTTTTGTGAATCAGTAAGTTATAAAGCAAATAAAGGTGAGCCACTACTGACCAACAGCATCAGAGAACGGAACCCCCAAGTCCAGCCCGCATGTCTTTCTGATCCATAGCCCCTCTGCTGTCTTTCTGAACTTCATACATGGAATTGTACCATCTCTATTCTTGATGCACCACTACATTTATGGCATTCATCCATGTCGTCGCATGTCTGTAGTTTGTCCAGTTTTATTGCTGCGTAATGCTCCACTGTAGGAACGGCCTACAGCTTACCAACTTATTTATCCCGCCTACTGTGGACAAGAGCCTGTGCTCCCCTCTCAGTGCTGTTACCGACCACAGTGCCGTGAGCACCCTAGTCCGCGCCTCCTGATTCTCAGGGTGGATTTGCCAGGTTGGACGGTTAGGCACTGACTGCACTTTAGGGATCTCATCTTCTCCCGTGAGGTGTCACCATCCCCTTATTACAGTTGAGGAAGCAAGCTCAGAGAGGCTAAATGGCTCACCCAAGGTCACACAGCTGAACACTGCTCTGCCAGCCTGGACCCCTCCCCCAGCCTCCTCCATCATGCTCTGGGTTTTGGATTCCCCTGCGCTCATCCCAGTGAAGGGTCCCCCCCGCCCCCGGTAGTGCCGAGGACCTGCCTGAGGGGGTGTGGGTCTGGGGCTCTCAGGTCAAGCCCTGGCAGCCAGAGTGGCCAGGCGCCTCTGTGCAGAAACCACCGGCACCGCACCCACTGAGCTGGGGCAACTGCCTGTCTCGGCCTCCCCTGCCAGCCAGGTGTAAGGGGCCTCCCTCAAGGGCGGGGACTGGGAACTGTTGCAATACTGACTGATCCTCGGTGGGCACTAAGTGGGTCCCAGGCATGTGCTGATTGTCACGGCATCCCTGAAGGGCAGCAGATATCCTCGGTTTCCAGGTGAGGAAACTGAGGTTCAGACAAGGGTGGGTTAGCGTATGGATGAATGGATGAATGGATGGATGAGGAAATGAATACACCAGGCTAGCACAGAGGTGGAACTCTGGTCCTGCTGCAGAATCTAGGCTGGGTGGACGGTCGATGACCTGTGGCCCTCTCAGGCCAGCTGCCAGCCTTTATTCAACAAATATGGTCCCTGCTATCTGCAAGACAATGGTAAATTACAGAACTCCTAGGGCACATCTTCATCTTGCTTTTACCTTGGATATAGTGCTTCCTGCTTCCAATGCCGGCTTTGGAACCTACGTTTGGGGTCCCCTGTGAATGTCCTCGGGTACTAACGACTTACTGATGAAGCACCCAAACCGTTTGGTGTCAATGCCCATGTCAAGTGGGCCCCTCCAAACCAGGTACCAGGAGGATGCCCACTTCACTCCTTAAAAGAAGAAAAAAGCATTTCTGGAAAGATGGAAGCATCATGGACAGCTCTGGAAGCCAGCAGGTGTGGCCTTTAGAGCCTGGACTTGGGTGTCTGATAGACCTGGGTTCCAATTTCAGCCCTGCCACACCTTATGAGGTGTGTGGTGTTAGGTCCGCCTCCCCTCCCCGGACCTTCAAGCTTCGTTGCAGAGTTTAAGGACAGGCACGGTGAGCTCAGCATCTGACACACCAAGGCTGCTCTCATTCACCAGCACGAGGAGGGGCAGGACCCAGGAACCCGCACTGCCAACAAGTTTCTCTGCACGAGACAGTACGTGAGCTGCTGGGATAACACGCATGCAGAGCGAGTTGTCCGAAAAGACACCCACCAAGTTGAGAGCTGTGGTCACTTTTAAGGAGCATGACAGAAGGAATACCCCATCAGGCTGAATACTGGCCAAGGCCAACTGTAATATCTATCACTTGATACACATACATATCTAAAGAAAAGCAACCAGGAAACAAAAGAAAATAAAATGGGGGAAATGGAAGAATGCCAAGGTAGGTGGCGCTCCTCGGGTACCATGCGGTGTCTGAGTCCCGTGGACTGTCTCCTCCTCGGGTGACGAGAAGGGTTCTCCTTCTGAGGAAGCCCTTGCTGACATACACGGAGCACACACACCCCCCTCCTCCACTCTAGTCTCCCACCCTCTTCCCCCGCAACACACACTGTTTTACCCCCTTAATTTAGTCCTGATTTAGTTTAAGTATCCACAATCCTTTGAAAAGACCATTTGTCCCAGAAAAGACTTGCCCACTCCCTGCCCCAGGGTGTAAATCTTGATGAAGTTAAGGACCCTTAACCTGGAGCTCCCAGGTCACACCAACCAAGGGTCTTGGATGAAATACACGGCATTTGCAGACTTGTCTGGGAGAAACAGCTACTTCTTTGTTTTCACAAACCTCCAACTGAATTTAGCATTTCCTTGTATTATGAATGTAAGCAACAAACCACAGTAGCCTTAGCAGTAACATGTGATTTGTCACCAAGAGCAGCACAAATATCTTCCCATCACGAAACAGTTATTCCAGGCATCTCAGAATGCTGTTTGCACTCATCGCTATGAAGGTTTGCACCTTCAAAATTATGGTTGTTGTTAGATCTGCCGCGAGATTCCGTTATTTAATGCGCTAATAAGGAAGCAAGTTTATTCCTGCATCACACTTTAAAAAATATATTTTGAAAGCCATATTTCAAGGTAATGGTTTGTTTTGTAATCCTATCATTTTATTTCATGCAGTTGAAAACACCGTGCTGAGAAGGGTCCATCGGGGTGGCCAGGTTCTGAAAGGGGTCCGTGTGGTACGGAAACGGTGGGTGAGCCCCTGCTCTAAGCCAGTCCTAGTAATTCCACTATCCCGGGCTGGGACTAGCTTTGGGAGTGTCATGTGACCTGGGGTGTCAAATTCACAATGAGATGCCAGGGTACATCTGCTGGTGGGGAGGGAGTTCCTCCTTGGAAAGGTTCTATAAAAGAACAGACAAGGAGGACACACTTACTTCCTCTGCTTCTTTGTGTCTGAGTGTGAGACCTGGGAATTTCTTCCGCCACTGGGCGGCCAGGAGGAGAATAACCAATTCAACTGAGATGCAGAAACGACTGATAAGAAAAGCCTGGGTCTTTGAAGATGCAGCTGACCTGGCCAAATAGCCAGATTTGGAACCTCTCTACCTCTGGACTCCTATTATCAATCAATAGGCCCCTTATGACTTAGGCCAGTTGGGTCAGTTGTCATTTACTTGCAGCCAAGAGCACCTTCTCTAGTCCATTCTGCTAGCCTCGCCCCCAATGTTTTCCATGCTTTGTCCTTTCACTGAGGTAACATGGAGAAACAAGCCAGCTCCTCCTCCCATCTGACCCTAATGTGGATTTGTCAGATCCTTGTTCCTTGAGGCTGAACATCTTCAGGTCCTTTAACTGGACTCGAAAGGCCTGGTGTTGAGACCTTTATCTCCCTCTCACGTGTGTGTCTATCCAGGTCAGTGGTTCTCAAACCGATTCTGATCTGCATCAGAATCATGCCAATGTGTGTTAGTTAAGATTAATTCGTTAAAACACACATGTCTAGGTCTCACCCCAACAGCTCTAGGTTCAGTAGGGCTACAGTGGGTCCCGATAGTCAGCATTTCTAACAAATTCCCACATGATGTTGATGCTGCTGGCCTTGGGGACCACAGTTTGAGAACCGTGGGTCTAGGCCCCTAGGAAAACATGACTCCCAGAAATGAAACCACCACTCAAGATGGAGTTCGGTTAGTGCTGGGCAGAGTAGAACTATCACCTCCCTCGACGTCAGCAGCATGCTCCGATTATTTCAGCCCAGATTACAAACTGCTTTTTCATCCCGCTGAGCTCTATGTTGCTAAAACTCTGAAAACCTGCATATACACGTGGTTCCTAATCTCCCTCCCTGTTCTACAGAATGGAAAGCATCACGTGATGAGTGTTTACTCTGTGCCAAGGACTTTAATGAGTTATCTCATTTAATTCTAATAACAACCCTGGAAAGGGTCAGTTATCTATTTCTGGGGAGACTGAGGCCCAGAGAAATAAAGACAAAAAACTTCCCAAGGTCACCCTGCTGGTAAATAAATGAGGGGCCTGGGATCTGAGCCTGGGTTACAGAGCTCTGTAATTAAGAGCTCTCCTCCTGCTTAACAGCGTCTATTAATCAGCTGCTCTTTGGGGCCCAAGACAAATTTACCTAATTGCACCTATCCAGCTCATTTCTCTTTTTCGTCTACAAGGTCATCAAATGTGATTTTTGTCAAATGTCCCAGGTTTCTTGAGCCTCCAATATCCCTTTCTCCTAAAACTCAGCCTTTTCACTCTCCTGACTCTTGCCCTCAAAGAAAAGGATGTCTGGTTCACTGAGTTGCATTCGGATCCACATGCGTTTGGTAAGCTGAAAGTGTTAACTGTGGGCACATTTTAATAAAGGCCATTTTCTAGGCTACAGCTACCAAATGTTCCGTTTAATATGCAAATATCCCCCAAGTGATTTAGGGTGTGCTGGGCCTTTATTGTTCTAGCTGCAGTTATGTTGATTTAGCCCACAGCACTGTGGTTAATAATTTAGTAAGCAACCTTATTTTTTAATCTTCCTTTATCCTCACGCCTCATCCTTTTCCACATTAAGGGACTTAGGCCTGCATGAACATTTAATGTGATTAATGATCGATCCTTGAATAAGTACAGCTGCAAAAGGAATCCATCCAAATGCTAGGGAAGGCTTTAAGTTCATGAGTTTTCACCTTCTTGGTGTGATTCTTGGTTTCATCATAATGAAATATATTGACTCGCTTTATCTCCAGGAGTGGTTTTTGCACTATGTTCTATTTTGCCTGATATTAACATTGTTAGGCCGATTTTCTTTTGGTTAGTATTCGGCTGAGTATCTTTTTCTGTCTATCTGCAGCAGTTCTGTGTCATTGTCTTTATACAGAGCTTACTGCTAGATTTTGATTTTTAGAAACTATCTGATGGTCTCTGTCTTTAACAGGTAAGTTTAATCCATTTATATTTATTGTGATTACTGATTTATTTGTACTTATGTTCTACCATCTTATTTGTGTGTATGTATGTGTGTGTATTGTGTTTTATATTATCATGAGATTTCTTTTGGTAATTGGGGAAGCACATGTGGTTACTTTAATTTTTTTTCTCTCTTGACTTTTGATAGATAGTGTTCTTTAGCACCCCATCCCTTTTCCTCCCCACTGATTTGAAGGCTGTATGTAAATCACATGTCTTTAGCAATTTCATTTTAATTTTTAACATTAAAGTACTTAACTATATATTTTCCTAACAATATAGTTATGTAGTACATTTATTTTTCTCTCTACAAGAAAACCTCTTAGTGTAACTACCAATTCGACTGCCCTCATCCCATCTTCCTTATTATTGTTTAGAATTTTACTTCCACTGTTTATCACAAATTCAAATTTATATAGTCAGAAATTAATTAGATTTACCAATATATTTAGCCAATTTCTGTACTTAATGTTTTCCTTCTTTCACTTTCCCTTTTGCTGAAGTATATGCTTTAGTAATACTTTCAGTGAAGGCATGGAGGGTAAACTCTCTTAACCTATGAAAGTCTGAAAACATCTGTAACTCATCTTCCTTTTTCACTGTTGATTGTAACTTTCTGTTTACATGTTCAGAGTATTACTTCTCTGTCTCTGTCATACATTGTTATTGATGAGAAACCTACTGTCAGTTCAACTGGCATTCCTTTGTAGGCAGTTTTCTTTTCTGGAGACTCTTAAGATTTTTCCTTCTCTCTGACATTCTGTTATATTGTTACAGTGTTTCTGGTTGAGATTTATTTTTAACCATCTTGTTTAGCACATGGAAAGTGTTTTCCATCTCTGAACCAAAATTTCTTTTCGGTTCTGAAATATTCTCAGCCATCATCTAAATATTGTATAATGGATATTGTATCCCCGTTACATCCTTTATTCTATCCTGGAATTTCTATCACATTTATGTTGCAGTATTTCAATCTGCTTACCTCCTCTTAACTGCTCTTCCATATTTTCCATTTCTTTATCTCTCTGTGCTGTTTTCTGCATGAATTACTCAGGGATATCTTTTAATTCACTGATTGTCTCTTCAACTGTGTCTGATTTGGGGTTTATCCTATTTGAATTCACTTTAAGAATGATACTTTTCATTTTTAGGATTTCTAATAGCTTCTTTTTCACATCAACAGTCTATATTTTTATTTTATGACTTTTTTCTTTTTACAACTCATTCCTTTCTTTCCTTTTATTAGGGCCTTAAACTTATTTTACAGTCATTTCCAGATGGCTCTGTTGTTCGCACTTATCACAAGTGAATTCGCCTGTTAAGGAGTTGAGTTTTTGGCTGCCTCTCCTAGGCCGGTTTTCCTCACATGCTTTAGAATTTTGGTTTACTGAATGATGTCGAAGAGAAAGTTTTCTGTCCACTTTCTTCCTTTGCACTTGTATGAATCCAGACCCTCAGGACCCTGGTCCCAAACCAGGCTTCCTGTTGGCAGCTCAGGATTGCCAGTTTTTGATGATATCAGAGATGTCACAGGCGCAGTCAATGCATCAAGGTGGCTTGGTTCAGGTCCCGATCGCCAGACCTGCGTGTGCTCCCACTACCTAAGATAAGGTTTCAAGCAGTGAGCCTGACACTAGACCGCGGGTTCTCAAAGAGTCCCTTTGTCCCCCATTCACTCTGCAGGACTTGAATTCCTACTCGCTTCTGCCTGTTCCCAGACCGAGAGCCCAGCAGGTCGGAGGCTTCGGCTTCCATTTACTCTGTGTTTCTGTTTGCTTTCTATTCCAAAGAGGAGTTGACGCGGCTATGTAACTTTATCTGTTCAAGCATATAACTTGCCTATTACTGCAGTGTATAAACAAAGGTTATTTTTCCCCACTAATTTGTGACAATCTAGTTAATTTTTCTTATATTAGTTTTATTGAGGTATGATTTGTATACAATAAAAGCACCAATTTTAGGTGTGTAATTCAGTGAGTTTTGATAATTATATAGTAATCAGCATTAAAATCAAGAAAAGAAAACTTTCACCCCCTTCCAAACTTCCCTGTGCTGCTTGGTTATCAATCCCCTTTCCCAAACACCAGCCCCATATAACCACTGATCTGCTTTCGATAGAGTTGTTTTGGCTCTCCTAAATCTCACATAGATTGAATCAGACATATATACTCTTTTGTGCTTGGCTTCTCATACTGCGCAGAGTGATTTTGAGATTTATCCACGGTGTGTGTGCCAGTGTTTCATTCCTTCTTACTGTTGAGTAGTATTTTGTTGTATGGACACATCGCAATCTATCTATTTTCCTATTGGTGAACATTTGAGTTGTTTCTAATTTGAGGCTATTGTGTGTAAGTCTGCCATGAATGTTCTTAAACAAGTCTTTGTGCGGGCACACTTTCATTTCTCTTGGATAAATATCTAAAAGTGAGATTTCTGGGCAGTATGGTAAGGGTATGTTTAACTC
Source organism: Mormoops blainvillei (assembly GCA_004026545.1). Classification (NCBI taxonomy): domain Eukaryota; kingdom Metazoa; phylum Chordata; class Mammalia; order Chiroptera; family Mormoopidae; genus Mormoops; species Mormoops blainvillei. The sequence goes on from PVJD01005062.1 coordinate 78,913, forward strand.
TGTAACTAACTTCCAAACTGTCTTTGCGAAGTGGCTGTACCATTTTGCATCCCCACCCACAAGACAGAGGAGCTCTCTAGTTGAGGAGCAGGCTTTTTCCGAGCGTGAACTTGGTGCCATTTTGAGTGGGGGTGGCTGTGAAGTCGCTTTAGAGTGCACACGGGGCTGTGAAAACCGGTAACGGTAATGAAGGCTCTGCTAGGGCACAGGCGCTAAGGGGCCTGTTCTCTCCCGTGTCCCCAGTGCTGAGCACAGGTCTCAGCTCACGGCACGCACTCAGCAAATAAGCCAACAAGTGAAGGCTTGTCTGTGACAAACGGTAATGGTTTATAGGGGTTGGGTCAAAGTTAGGACCTACTGCATTGTAGTTAACCAACGGAAGGAAGTTTTTTTGAGGTCTGTGTTCTCCTTTCCTAAATTCCACAAGACTCTTTGTTTGAAACTAGTTGGCATTTCTACCCCATTACTGTGAGATCAACTACCCCTTCCACCAAGCCTCTCCTTACAGCCCCAGACGGGCACTCTGCCCCCCGGCACTGGGTCTGCATTGCGGCCAGCAGGAAGGAGAAAAAGGGAGAGAAGGGGGCACACCTTTTCCTTAAGCGTACATGCTTCGTGTTGAAGGCACTTCTGCTTACCTGTCCCGGGCCAGGACTTAGTCACATGGCCACATGTAGCTGCAAGGGAGACAGGAAAACGTGGGTTTTATTCGGACCAGCTGTGTGACTAGATGAACACCAGGGTTCTTTTACTTAGAAGAAGGGGTGGAGAGGTATTGGATCACTTCTAGTAAAGCCCTCCCCTTAGCCTGATTTTTTTATCTTAAACCCTCGGCACTTTGAGCTCAACATACTACATTATTTGGGAAATCTGTTTATTCCTCAACCCCAGGAAGCACCTTTCAATTCACTACCCCCCAAAAAGCTGTTGTCTCACTCAGCACCTCCCAGATCAGCCACCCCGCCCAGCCCCCGCCCAAGGTTGTCTGCTCCAGCTACAGGGGGTGGGGGGCAGCAGCTCGAGGTCGATGCATTCGAAGAAGGTGGGGCTTAATGATAGGCTCTGTAGACTGCCCACACTACTGACCTCCCTGGCACCTGAGTGGCCGCCCTCCGGGTGACCTGCCCGAGGAAGCTCTGGTGGGTCCTCTGGTTGGGCTGGTGCAAAGAGCCAGACCCACTCAGCTGCCTTTCCCACCATCCCTCAGGCTTGGTCTCCCGGAAATTTGGCCGCTTACAGGGGAAAGGGCATATCCCAGACCTATGTGTCCAGTACAGTCGCCACTAGCCACATGTATCTGTTTAAATCTAAGTTACAATAATAAAATAAAGCATTCGCTTTCCCAGTTATACCAGCCACTTTTCAAGGGGTCAACAGACACCCGTGGCTGGTGGCGACTGCTTTGGGTAGCTCAGATACAGGGCATTTCTCTCACTGAGGAAAGTTCCACTGGACGGCACTGCCCGAGGAAAGACATCTCAGGTTGTAATAACAGAGGCAGATTACCAAGAAGGAGGCAGGCGATGGGACTGGTTCACACTGTGCCAGGCAGAGCCCAGCTGGGCCGCTGTGGCCCATGGGTCTCACACTCTGTAAGGGAAATGCATGAGAGAGGGAGCAAGGGCTTCCGGCAAAGGCTGCCAGGATGCAGAGGGGGCTGGAAATGTAGCTGTGTCTTGTTTAAAGGCTGTCTGAGCATGGGTTCCTCCAGAAGCAGATGCTGGGACAAAGAATTAAGGACAGGGAGTTTACTTGGGAGGTGATCCCAGGCAGGACCTGTAGGGAAGCAGGGAACTGGGACAGGAAAGCAGTTCACGGTCAGGCAAGTGGGCACTGTGAACAAGGGGGCCTCCATCCTAGCATGGGACCCTGGGAGCCAGTGTAGGGCGCGCAGCTCAGTCGTCCTGCCCGAGGGTGGGGGGAGCTGGTTTTTGTATGCATCAACACTCATCAGTCATGGGCTGAGGGCTACTCCCAGGGTGTTAATTTTTCCAGGACTTCTGGCCTGCCAAGTATGGAGACTTGTAGAGAGCCCTCAGGCAGAGAGATGCAAATGTCAGGCAGCAGGAAGTTGGCTGGAGCGCACTGAGGTGGTAAGACCTGAAGAGTATGGCCAGGCACTCAGCACTGTGTGCTGCGAAAGCATAAGACCAACATGTTTGACCCCCAGCCTCATATCTCACACACAGGCACACTCACACACACACATGCACACTCACACACACACACACACACACACACTTGTTGCATACCTCTCACGCTGGCTTCTTCCTTTTTCTCAAACTCACTGGCTCCCTCCCACCCCAGGACATTTGCATATACTGTCTGAGTGTATGAAATACCCTTCTACTCTTTCATATCCCTTTTTACCTGTCTCAGTCCTACTTATTCCTCAGATCTTGGCTCAGTCATCCCTTCCTCTGGATACTCTTCTCTGAGGGATGCCACAGCCCCACCCAAGGACAAGATCCAGGCTTCCTGTTCTATAAGTGTGTCACCATATGTTAGTGAAGTCAGTTGATTAACACTGTCTTCCCCATGAGACTGAGGAAGGGATCTTGTTTATCTTCTTCACAGTGACACATAGTAGGTCCTCAAGGAATGCCTGTTGAGGTGCATGAATGAATAAATGAATGAATGAACTCCAATCAGATTGACTATGATTCCCAATAGCCAGAGAAGGAATTTACCAGTGAGAGACCCCAGGAGGAGGAGGCTAATTAGCAATTCATTAGGATCCATTTTCACGTCTGTAGTCAATGCTAATCACTTGTTTGTTTAAAACAGAAAGTTCTGCACTCATTAAATCCATTAGTAAATGAAAATGTTTCTCTGGGAAGTCTGGCCTCCCACACTGGAGTGTAAATTCAAGGGCTTCACCCCCTCTTTTGTATAGACTCACCAGAAGTCAGCAAAGCCCGCACTCACCAGCTGAAAATAGCCTAGCCCTCCCTCCCTCAAAGCAGGACCCGAGGAACCTGCCTCTTCAACCCTCTAAGTTTCCGTCCCTGCGAAATGGGCACAATATCAATTTCACGGCTCATTGTGAAGATTAGAGGGAGCTGCATAGCCGGGATTGCCCGCTCACAGCTTGGTACTATCCTTCCCATAGCCCGTAGTGGGTCTAACTTGGCAACGTTGCTACCAGGCCACCCACCGGGTAACCTGATCACTGCCTTGAACTCCACTGGTTTTGTTAACCAGCAAGGTTCCTCTCTCTTTACAATCAGCCCATGTTCAGAGGCTGCTCACGGACCATGCTGTGCTCACCCTGGCCTTGCATTAGCTCGGTGAATCCAAACAGCAAGACCAGCCAGGTAGCCATTATTATTTGCCTTGGTAATGTGGAAACTGAGGCTTAGAGAGAGGAGGCACGTACCCAGGGCCTTTTCTCTGCCCCATGCTGAGCAGCCGCCTCCCGCAAGCTGCCTCTGATCCTAGAGACAGAAACCCTTGCTCTCCCCAGCCTGTGCTCCATCCGTGGTCCTACTCCTCCCCATGTTCCCAGGGACCTGGTGCTCTGCAGGGATGCGCAGCCATCTCTGCCTGAGCACTAGCTACATACGGGCCTCCGTGCTCAGTGCTTCTTTTTCATGCATTCAATCATTCAGTGCTCACAAAAATTCTACAGGGGTGAACTACTATTATTATCCCCATTTTATGAGGAGGACACTGACTTGCCAAGGTCACAGGGCTGGTGAGTGCGGGAACGCATGGAGCCAGCCTGCCTTCAGAGCCCACGCGCCTCCCCTCTGGGAGGGCTGTTCCATCCTTGGACGGACCCCAGGGAAGGAGGCGGGGAGGGTTTGACAGGGCCCTGGAAGGGGCGAGCTTGCCCTCCACCCACCCAGAGCCCTGCAGAAAAGCCCCACAGAGCCACTTCCCCGGGGCAGTGCTGCCAACCCATTCCTCAGGCATCTACTGAGTGCCCACCTGAAGTAGGGCTCCAACCCGCCTCTGGGGCAGGGAACAGACCAGCCTTCCTTCCTGAAGCTTTGCGCTTTTCTTTAGCCTCCTTGCGGACTGTTCCCACCTCCCACTGTTGTGAGCAACACCCTGAACGTGTTGTGCGAGCTTTGGGATGCTCCGCCCTCTCTGCCCGGAGGGGGCCTTCCCTCTGTGCCTAATGAGCAAATACTGCAAAGCTAGCTTAGCCTCCACGAAGCCTCTTGGTTTCCTTTCAGTTCAACCTCTGTGCTGACTTCTGTACACGTAAAGTGTCATCACCGTCATCGTGATGACCAGCTCCTACAGAGCACTGCCCAGGGGCCAGACCCCGAGTCTAGCACGTTATCAGTCTAATTCTCACCATGCTCTCAGGGAGAAATTAGTTTTATGGCCATTTCATCAAGTCTCAGAGAGGCGAAGGGACTTGCCCATGGCGGCAGGGTCAGGATTCAGACCCAGGGTGCTGGCTTCAGAGGCTGTGTTCTTGACTGCTGCCCCCGGCCTCCTCCCAGCACAGACTTTACGCGGCCTTCGCGTGATGGTTTGCCTTGTTTAGCTCTCCTCTGAGCCTTGCTCCTAGGGGGGCGCGCTTACATCCCTCCGTCTCTGGGCCTGGCACTTAGAAAGCCTGGAAAAATGCCTGTTGAAGTTTCCGACCTGCAGATTTGGGATCCTGCTGTCCAAACTCTGAGGCAACTGGCCATGTGACCCATGGTGTGATGTCAGCAGCCTCAGGTTCAAAACCTACCTTTGCCCCTTTCCCTGATGCTTTTGGGCCCGTCAAAGGACAGCTTAGTCATCCTAAGGAGGGGGGAGTTGGGGAAAGCCCCAGCCGTGTCCAAGGTGCTGAAGATGCAGGTGCGAATGGGGGCCCTTGGCGGGATGGAGCGGAGAGGGTCACGGGGAGCTGTAAGCCCCAGGCAGGGCTGTGGCAGGGGCTGGGACAGAAGGCACTCTGGGATCCCTGAATTCTGCTTGACCAGTCAGGGAAGACTCTGAGGCTCAGCCTGCTTCTCTCAGGACCCTAAGGGGCTCAGAGGAGCCCGAGCGTGAATGGGAGGTCATCTCCCCGCATGCGCACAGGGGCGACGGGGTGGCCGCTGGCACAGTGCACAACCCAGTCCCTGGAGGGCATCATCTCCGTCTGTAGGAGTTAAGCGATGCTCCTCCACCCCAACCCTGGCTCTGAGAACTGCAAGGCACAGGTGGGGGACCAGACAATGTTAGCTTCCTAACATCAAGGTGTGTTTATCATAGAATTTTAAACTCACAAATGCCTTATATTTAATCATAAACAATACTGTCTGTACGTTATACATGTGTATGGATAAAAATGTATAAAAGGTATGATGTGAAAAGATTTCTCATCACTGATCCTGTTACCCTTCCTAGAGGCCGCCACTTGGCTGTTCTTTAAGGGAAATTCCACACATAAAGTGCCCCCACTCCCCAGAAATAGTAGCACTGCTCTGCACACCTTCTTCTTTAATAATATATCTTGGAGACAGACACAGAGAACTAGCGCTTTCTTTTTAAAGGCTACATGGCACTTAATTAGCCAGGCCTGTCTGGATGGACCTGTAGGTTGTTTTCAATCTTTTATTAATGCAAACAATGCTTCAACAAACATTTTATTCATCATCTTTGCACACGGAGAAGGGAGTTCCACAAAGCAGGATTGCTGAGTCAAAGGGTTTGTGCATTTTAAATTCCGATAGCTGTTACTGTTTTATTCATTTTGTTATAGGGATGTAACATTCAGGGTGGGGCAAAAGTAGGCTTATAGTAGAGAGTATGTGAAACAGAGTTTATTCTTCTATTACTATTTATTTATTATTGTATTATTTTCCAAATGAACAACTGTAAACCTACTTTTGCCCCACCCTGTAGTTCATTCAAGCAGTCAGTCCTCCCTCCCTCCCCAACACCTTCTCCAGCTTTCTTTTTAGTTCCATATTTACTTGTAGGAAATAGTTAACAGTAACACTCACGACTTCAGTATAGAATTTCTGTACTGGGAGGGTGTTGTGGGGGGGGCGGTCTCAGTCTTTTCTGGATGCATGTTTAAGTCCTATGATGAGGTTATTTCCAATCTTTGGCTTCCAGTCTCTCGAGATACTGATATAAAGCATTAGGTGTAATGCCTGGCACATACTAGGTATTCACTATTTGTGAGTTTCTGTAGAAGACAGTGTTATAGTGCATTGCCTGTGCTTGTCCATCTTTGCACATGTGTGAGTGTTAAATTCTTAGAGGCAGAATTACTGGTCAAAAGGTACCACATTTACATTTTGACAGGTACTGCCAAATTAACCTCTAAAGAGCTCACACCAATTTACACACCCTTTTCCCCACACACTTGCCAACACTTTATTATCTGATCACGGATGTTTTAGGGGCTGAGAAACTATTTGCTTAGCAGACGGGGAAACTGGGGGCCGAGAAAGGGGAGGAAGATGCCCTTAGGTCATCTGTGACCTGTGGTGCAGTTTGATTCCCATTTCTGGGCTTTCTGGCCTCTTCCAGGGAACTGGGCAATGTCTGGGTGGAAAATGTGTGAGCACCAGGTGGGGCCCGTGAGGTGAGAGAGGACGTGAAGATGGGGTGAAGGGGAGGTGGGGTGCACTGAGGCCTGTCTACTCCACACCTCTGCCTTGGGGAATGCAACATGTTTTATTTCATGAAGAAAAACTCCTGGCTGCCCTCACAGGGGTGGCTCAGCTGGCTGGAGCATCGTCCTGCACAACAGAGCGTTGCCGGTTTGATTCCCAGTCAGGGCACATATGTAAGCTGCAGGTTCCATTCCCAGCTGGGGTGCGTACAGGAGGCAACTGATCATTGTTCCTCTCTCACATCCATGTTTCTCTCTCTCTCTCTCGTCAATAAAAACATATCCTCAGATGAGGGAGAGCAATTAAATAAAAAAAAAAAAAAAAACTCCTGATTCTTCTCCACTACTTCCGCCACCTCCTTCAGCCCCTGCAACGTCCTTTCCCTTGGAAACGGCCTCAGAGATCCTGAAAGGTGCCTTCCTTACTTCTGAGCCCGCCTGTGTGGGAGGAAGCTGAGGACGTGAGGGTACTGACTGAGAGAGCAGGTTGAGGCCCAAGAGCTATTGTGCAAGAAGAATGGCAAATTATATAAGGAGGAAAAGCGGAATGGGGTGGTGGAGGCCGCCATACATCAGTGCTTTTTAACCCTTTCCGGCTGCAGACAGAAGCAGGCAGCCCCAGATGCTGGGGGATGGCTGCAGCGAGAGACTTTTTCAAAAATGGTTTGTGCCAAAGGCTTTGAAGGGAGGACGGCACTGCTCCCTCCTTGCCCTTTGCAGACAGGCTTTATACTCTGGGTAAAACTGTCGGAAAAGGTAGAACAGCTCCTAATCTAGGAAATGATTCCTGTGGGAAATCAGGCTGCTTTTCAAGCATAATTTGAAAAGCTGCTGCCTCCAAACTTCAGTGGTGGCGGGGAGCCGGGGGGGGGGGCGGTGCAGAGAGAAGAATGCCATTTATAAAGCAATCAACGCTTCCACATAGTCAGCCACCACTCAGAATTATTTTCTGAAATTTGGCCTCTATTCCTTACTCTGGAGGAAAGGCAGTATGGGCACTGCTTCCAATCAGGCACAACACAGGGGCTGGGCTGAGTCACACAAAGGGAGAGGGACCCCGCGCTGTTCCTCACAGCTGGAGCTGCGGAAAATTATTTCTAGGGCTCCTCAACTCTCCGAGCGAGCCGGAGGAAGCCTCATCAGAGGTTCCATTCATCTCACTTCTTACTTTTAAACTTTAAAGAACATATTTATGTGCCTCAGGTTGGCCATGAACCACGGCATGTCAAACAGTTTCGGGTTGATGGAAGAGGTGCATTTTCTCGTCCTGGGACTTTCAGAAACACATTTTCCTCGCCAGTCTCTCTCCCTTCCAATTTCTCCTGTGTGCCGCTACGAGATGAATATTCCTAAAACGCTGCTTTCAATACATTACTCATCTGTTCAAGAACCTTCCAAGGCCACTCCTTGGTCTCTTAAGGCCAGGATCCCGAGATCGGCAGTCAAGGCCCTGTAAACATGGCCTCTAACCTCTTAACACTGCGCCCGCCCAGACTGCTGGACCACCACATCCATCTTGCCCCACAAGTCTCGGGGGGAGGGTGGATGCCTGTCATTTTTGCCCATCCTCCCCACTCTGGTAACCAAATGCAGTGCTGCCTTCTGGGGAAAACCACTCCACCCCGGCTCTCTCTCCATGTGGCCTCGGTGAGCTGACCTGGCCCCCTGCCTCCAGGCCTGCCCATGAGAATGCCTAGATCAGGGGATCCCCAAAACTAAGGCATACAGCCCCTCCACCTATTCTGTAAGGCCCTTGGGCTCAGATTAATTTTTTCTCTTTTAAAAGGTTGTAAACAAACAAACAAAAAAAAAAAATCAAAGAAGAATATGCCAGAGCGACCCTATGGCCTGCAAACCCTAAAATATTCAGCAGCTGGCGGTTTCCAGAGACAGTGTGCCGACACCTGCACGAGGCCGGGTTCAGTGCTGGGCAGAGAACCAGCTGGGCCAAAGAGAGCAATGCTAGGACGAGAGCCGGAGCTGCCCAGAGGCGGGGGCGCGCACCCTCTCCCAGGCTTGTTCACGGAGAGCACAGAAGCCTGGAACTAACAGGTGGCCGTCTCTCACACTTCACAGAAACAGGCTGCGGGAGAAGACGGCCAGCACCCGGAGAGCAGCATCGAAAGACGGAAGCGGCAGCGGAATCTGGAGCCAGCTGGGCCTCTTGGTTATGAGGCCGAGACACTTCTGTTTGCTCCAGCCAGTTTGAGTTGGGTCTCTTGTCAGTTGCAGCTGAAGAAGTTATGATGAGCACAGGTACTGGCAAGCATGGCCGAGTGCCTCTGGGCATGTTACCTTCCGTGTCTGGAGTGTGCTTTATCCTCTCTGCCTGCCCAAGTCTGCACGTCCTACCCTGAATCTTCCCGCCTCCTCTTCTGTGGTTTCCCCCTTCGGCTCCTGGGCAGTTTGGAGATTCAACCGTCTACTTCCTCAGCTGTAACTGTCTGGAGGCCAGTGCATTTCATCCCTAACAAAGCCATGGGCAGCAGGAGCAGAGGGAGGAAGAAACACTCTATAATAAACACTCCTGCATGTATGCCTCCCGAGGCAGCCACCCAAGACGCAGAGCAACTCCATTTTAGCGATGGGAAAATGACGTAAAGTGAGTCGCCCAAGGTCACACGGTTACTAAGAGGTAGAGTCAGAAGAGAGCTCCATGTCTGGTGAACTTCAGATCACCCACGTTTTTCCCACCATATGGTGCCTCCTGGGGACCACATCCTCCCCTTCACAGGACCCCTGGACCCAGCTCTCCGCTCTCCTGAAGTCCCTGATGCCTGCGGGTCAGAGCTTGAACATCTCAACCCAAACTTCAAGGCCCTCCCCTGTTAACCCCAAACTCCAGCCAAACCACAACTTGAAAACCCTGAGTGAAAAGAGAACCCCTCATTGCACCAGCAGGTTTAAACGGGGGAAAATGATAATTTTGTGTCGCCTGCGTTCACAAAGACGACACTGAATCAGCTGGACAGGTTCAAAATTAAAGTTGCCTGAATATAATAACTGGAAAGTCACTCTAATTAGTTTTTTTTTTTTTTAATCAAGTGCAGCAATCTGCCTGCAGGAATCCAAATGCAATGCAGGGTGCACTCCGAGGAAGAGATGGGTATCTGCGACACCATGGCAAATCCTCCCACGCAGGTTACCTCCTAGAGAGCTCCCCTGGGGCACCCCTCCACAACCTGTTTCATTGAGGCACAGAATGGGCAGGCCTGTCCCCTGCCTCTCATGCACCAGGCGCCCTGGGAAGACCGGCTGCGTTCATCTCACTGGGCGCTGGTATGCTCGGCAAAGCAGGCCACCTCTGACCTGACTGCTCATCTGTCAGGATGTCGAGATTGAATTAGCCTATCACTGTGTCCCCAGTGGAATTAGGAACAATGCTGTGAATGCCTTTACAACCTCAGTTAGAGGGCATTTCCTCCCTTTCCCAAAGAAAAATCATCCCAGGATTTTAAAACTGGAAGAGTGATTAGGTCTCTTTCAGGGGTTCTTAATTTGGGGGCCCTGCAGGGTCACGTGTGAAGTCCTGGGAACTGTGTGTAGAATTCTGAGGTCAGCTGAGCAGATTCGGCAGATGAGGAGGTGGTGCGTGACTGCAGTCTTGGGGAATGCAGTGCCCTCCTGGGAGTGACACTGGAAGAGGAGGAATGTTTCTGGGGAGTGGGTCCCTGGATTTCATCAGATTCCGGGGGTGGGGGGGTGGTGGTAAACAGAATCCCCAAAGATTAAGAGCTCTCCCTTCATGATACTGAATGTGTCTCAAACAAAAAACAAAACAAAACAAACTGTCTCTTTGGCTCAGTTCCTCTTCACAGGTGGGAGAAGAGAGGTCCATAGAGGGTGGGTCCCCCAGACCACAAGCCAGGCTGCAGCCAGACCCAAGCTGGACATCCCACTGCCCTTGCAGGAAAGACCCTAAAAGGAAATGAGGAGGCCCCTCCAGAACTGGCTGGGGACCCTTCTCCAGTATGTCTCCATGCCAACCGCCTTCTGGAGTTTTTAGAGCTTGGGGACAACTCAAGTTACCGGAGAAGTTAGCTGGACAGTGCCTCCTACGCATCTGGTGAGGAAGCATTCATCATCCCTGGGACCTTTCAGCACTGTGTACCTATATTTACATAATTTGTATGTTTTAAGTCACCCAGATAGAAATATCAAATACTTATCCTGCCTTGTTTACACAAACTTCAAGGTTACGGCATGATGCATGAAGGGAAGGTTCCCTTACACAAGCGCTCATGCTAAAAGCCAGCTGGCATGGGGGGCCTGCCACAGCCCTACTTAGTGGACGCAGGAGAGGATCACCAAGGACTGCTAATGTCACAACAGAATAGACATTATAGGCTATCTGATGGATGTAAAGGACACCACCTATGAAGAGTGGTGCCAAAAGACAAAAACAAAAAACCCAAACCTGATCAAGCCTCCTCTTCTGCACCCCACTTACAGAAAGCACAAGATAGGAGGAGCCTGTGCAGCGGCTCCTGCAGGGATGTGATCTGTAGTGCAGACTGCGGGGGGTGGCGGGCAGTGCTGGAAGGTAAATCTATACATGAAGAGATGTATTTAAGCAGGGGTCCCCCACGGACAGGTGCTGGTCCGGGCCTGTTAGGAACCAGGCCGCACGGCAGGAGGTGAACTTGAATGTAATGCACTTGAATCGTCCTAAAACCGTTTTCCCCGACCCTGGTCTGTGGAAAAATAGTTATCCACGAAACCAGTCCTTGGAGCCAAAGAGGTTGGGGACTGCTGTGTTAAGGAACACGCTGATGACAGCAATGTACATGCCTTACGTGGGTATGTACTGACTGGATACAATGCTAAAGGACCATTGTTAAATTTTTGTAGGTGTGATAATGCTATTGTGCTTGTATGTTTAAAAAAAAAAAAAGAGGTTTGGATGTGACGTCTGGGATTTGCTCGAAAACAATCCAGGGGCTGTGAGGTGGCGGGTGAGTGGGCAGGGGCGCCATGAAGCAAGGTCGGGCACGCGCTGGCAACCGGGGCAGGTGCGCTATGCATACGAGGGGGGTCGGGATACTAGTGTCCACAATCAAAAGTCAGAATAATTAGTCTCCTGCTTAAAAGAAATCCAAGAAATTGTCACAAATGTTTGCTTTGGGGGAGAAAAGCCAGATGTCTGGGGAATGGGAGGCCGACTTTTCACTGTTTTGTGCAGCCTGGATTTTGATACCACAGTTCTGGATTATCCACTCAAGAATGTACACTCATTTTTAAAAATCACCCAATTTATATAAAAAACTTCAAAGTGAGCTAGCTCTTGATTATACTTTTCATCCAAGAAGTGTCTTTATTTCCTTCTCTTCCAAAGAACAGTGTAAGTGCAGAGTTCGTTCCATTTCATTATCCGGGGCGAGGGAGGTGTGCATGTCTGTGATGCTGAGTGGTGCTCTGAAGACTCTCGGAAGTGATACCCCTCACGGTCCGCGGGCACTCGGTGAGCAGTACAGGCCTCTGCCCGCGTCCTTAAGCTCTCTGGGGCGTGTGTGGGGTGGGGGTGGGTTGGCCTGTGAGGCTGCTGGGGCCTCGGAGAGAGTAAGCTAAGGAGTTAAGCCCTTAAGAGCTGCCAGACAATGTCATCTGAAAACACCAGGTATGAAATGTAAGTAACAGTCAGCTACTTTCCTTCAATCCAATTTCTAAGCAGTTGTGTGATCGATCAATTTATAAATCGATTGGCTGTCTAATCCACCTTCGCAGCCTTCTCTGCAGCTGCCACCACCTTCGGCCATGGGGTCAGCTCCCGCCTGCAGGCAGGGGCGGGGGGCTCCATGCAGCTCCCTGCAGCTCCCGGAGCAGGAGGAGCACGCTGGCTGCGTATGGATTCTGCTGCCCTGCGGCCCCCCGCAGCTGCACAGGGTGCAGGGAGGGATGAGGGGGTATGAACTGCTCAGGGCAGTAAAGTTCGTGCAGGAGGAACCAGGTGGAGTCCGGGTCTACCTTCATCAAGTGCAGGAACACCCTGTGGAGAGACAGACAGCAATAAGGGTGGCGGGTGGGGAGGTGCAGGGGGAGGGAGGGCAACCTTTTGGTGTTCTATCCAAGAGGCTTCTTACTGGGCTGAGAAAAGAAACTGCTTAAACATCAAATCACTTTGAAGAGCACAACAAACCCACTTAATTAGTAAGATAGGACCATTCGGATGGTCCCAACACCTAATGGAAATAGAGGGAAAGAGTTTCATATCCCTTGACATACAGAAAAAAGTAATTAGTCTGAGCAGAACAATATTGACATCAAACAAGATCTTGGTAAAGAAACTGGTTAAGTTCTGGGGGTAAAGCAGGGGTTTTCAGAAGGAGGAAAACTGACCAGCCCACCCTTCACAACAGGCTCCACGTGGCTCGTAGGACCAGCCCCAGGGCAGGGCCCCCAGTCCGGCTTGGGGAGCCTAGGCGAGCCCTCCGCTCTGGTTGCTGGCTCACTGCTGCTCTGCGGCTGGCCCTTTCTGGCCACGCGGAGCCATGGATTCTTGGTGGTTCGGACGTGCTTGTACAGGGAACAGATCGTCATTCTCCTGGGACAGGACCAGCTGAGACCTGTCCCGGGACCTTGGCAGAGGCAGGGCACTGATGTCCCTCACGTGATACAGAGCTGAGGGGCTGGGACCACCTGACACCACAGGCCCACCACACGTGAGGGTATTCTGGCCTGAACTGTGGGATCACAACCCTTGCCTCCTACCTGCTCACATGCCATTTCTGAATGGTCAGTCTTGCACCCAAGGCCATTGCACTGGGCAGTCCAAATGTCGGCCTCAAACACTTGGCCAGCTCAGGGACCCAGAGCCTGGCTTCTCAACCCCAGGAAGGATGAAGACTTTCCCTAGCTGGGCAGTTCTCTCGGCCGTCCTGCCCATATCAGCTCATGCGTCACCTGCTCAGAGAGGTCGGGCTTCTGGGACCATTGTGTCTAGGGCTGCCCCTTCTTGGTTTTTCAGGACCCCCTTCCCGGCATTTATAGGCTACTGGTCTATTGGCCATCTCCCTCCCTCACAAGGCAAGCTCCTGAGGGCAGGGAACATGTCTCCGTGGCTCACTGTGCATCCTGGACACCGGGCGTGGCACCTGGTAAACTCCCAGCCAGTACGAACTGAACAGGTTCAGATATTGTCAGGTGAAGGCTTAGGCTGCACACTGATGACTGAAGATGGCATCCCTCTCCGGAATATTTACATTCTGTAAAAGGATCTGAAGGAGGGCTCAACCGCTCACCACTGAGGACTAAGGAACATTACTAATGGGACTCACATGGCCGCAGACGTCACTAGGCAAGCGGCTATGGAAGATTTTTCAACTAGTCTCCGTTTCCTCATTTCTAAAAGTGCAGGTGGCCCTGGCCAGTGTGGCTCAGTGCAATGAGCACGCCAGCCTGCAAACTGAAAGGCTGCCAGTTTGATTCCCAGTCTGGGCACATACCCTGGTTGCAGGCCAGGTCCCCAGTTGGGGGTGTGTATCTCTCACACATCGATGTTTCTCTCCCTCTTTCTCCCTCCCTTCCCCTCTCTCTAAAAACAAAACAATAAAATCTTGAAAAATGAAATAAAAATGCAGATGTACCTCATTCAGGGTTCTGTAGACGTTTAAAGGAGAAAACACAGATCCAGCCCTACAGAGCACCTGACATGTGATCCCTGACCACCAGCTGAGGGGAAGCAGAATCTATTTGATGGGTCCCATTTTATCCTTAACGACCATTCTTAGGAGCCTCCCCGGGCATCAAATAGGAACTTAAATGCTTGCTAAACAAAACTAGATTCTGGTTTTTAATTATGTTAATCTGAAAAGCCTGCGCACCTTTGCTTTTTTTCCTGGGGTTTAATATTCATAAGGTGGAGGGGGGCACTTCGAAAAATTTTCTGACCCGTTTTGTACCTAAACAATTTAAGTTTTCTTTACTTAGGATAATCTTGTGTTTATAACCTCAGCGGTAGATGCTGGAGCAGTGATTAGAATATTCCAATTCATTGTTTCCACTTCACCGCAAAAGGAGATGGGGCCTGCGTGGGAAACAATTTTTGTTTAAAAACGAAAATATCTTCGATAATTAGAGTGGCAAGGGAAATTAAGAAAAAACACACCAAAGTGGGAAGCAGATTTCTATTTACACGTGACATAGTTGACAGTTTTCCCTGGTGCCAAAGACTGTTAGAATGCAAATGGTTTCATTTGATTTTTTTCCCCCTCCTTCAACTGGAAAATTTTCTCAAGCTACAGCATGGCACACTCTCAGCTTCAAGGAATATTCTGATCTGGGCAACACCCAGCAAAGTGATGCCATGGCTCAGTTCAGTCATAGCTCTGCTCTGACTTAAACTGCATGAAGACGTAGCAACGTTCATTTTCCGAGCCCTTTTTAACATGCTAAATGCGCATGCTGTGTTCGCTGGCAGAAAAGAAAAAGCCACTCTCTTTGCCCTGTGAGATCTCTAAATAAAATGCGAACAAGGAAGCAAAGTAAAAACGTGTACGAAGTTCACCTTTTATTAAGTAAAAGCCAAACTCTTGAAAGAATTATTTTGGGTCTCATTTCTTAGCTCTTAAAGGCATAGCGTCCGCAGAATGATAGGCAACGATGAAGTTCCTTCTCCTACCTCTGGGGCTCAGAACAAATTATTTTGCCTCCGTAAACCCGTTTCTTCCTCTTTTTCCTAAAGGAAGATAATCACAACAGCCCCGCCCTTCTCACTGCATTGCTGTGAGGTTCTAAGGAGATGAGGTGCAGAAAAATACTTCGAAGTGTATAATGAAAACACTGTTCCTTCCAGAAAAGGGGTGTGTGTATCTGAGGAATAACTATCACTACCAACCCTAACACGCTGCCATGCCATGGAAAATTCTCAGGCACTCTCAAAAGGGTGAAACATTTGTCTTTTGTTTCATTCATGATTTCCTTCACACAGGCTTGGTGAGGGGGTCCAAATTCTCAGCCAACTGGGTTCTAATTTTGGCCACTCTTTTAAGGAAGAAATGGAGGCACTACTCTTTGACTTCTGCAAACCCGAGGTCAGGAGTAAATGCCATGCCACGCAACCGGGAAGAGCTGTGCTTCTGCCGAACACCAACGAATTCTGAAGCGGGGTCCTTGTTCACTTCAGGCTCCTGCCTGGGCACTGAGCCCGATGCCCAGACCTTGTCTGAGAGCTCAGTGGCCTAGCTTTGCTCCAAACTCTGGTACCACTTGGTCCCGAGCCCAGTTCCTGCCCACCGTGGGTCTCCTGGAGAGAGGAGAACAGAAGCCCTCGAAAGGCTTTTCTGCAGAATCAGAAGCCAGAAGACAAAGACAGGACTTCTGCTTTGAAGCGATTGCAGTAACTGCCTGGAAAATGTTCCTAATACATCTTGAGACATGGCAGAGATGGCTGTTGAACATGCCAAATGGCCAGCTCCATCTTTTTTCATACCCAAAGAGAAACACTTTAAAATATATATATGTATACGATTTAACTTCTGAACAAAAATTTCTTTCTCCTTCCCCCAGGCCCAAATCAGTGGCTTCAGGGAGCACAGTTATCAAGAGATTATCCGGCCCCCCGAGTCTGGGGAGGCACTCAGCTGTGCCCCACGCCTGCCAGTGTCCTGAGGCGAGTGATTATCTCTCAATAACCTGTAGGGCCGTGTAGCTTAAATGATAACTTGACTTTAAAAAATTTAGAACTCGCCGTTAGGCAGTTTCTAAGCAACCTCTGTTTCCATGGCAAAGAAGCCTGGTGTTTATACTGATTTTTCACTTAAAATGCGGTTTTATTGAATTTCACTTCATGCAGGCAGCCATTTCCCTGCAATTCAGCCCTATCTACAATTGACGGGTATCACTAAGTACCTAATAAACTCTAGACGCCAAACCAACAGAAGAGGCTCATTCCTTTATGATCAATAACAGGGTTCTCCGGGTGACAAAGCTGGGGGCGAAGTGGCCTGGGGGAAGTGGGAAACGTGCTATTAGAATCCGGCCAGCTGAGGTTGGGGTCCCATCTCTCGTGGGACCATCCCAATGTTTCCTGGCACCTGGTCTGGCCCGGGCACCGTGCCAGGTGGGTAGGACACAACGATGGGTAGATGGACAAAGACTCTGGCCTCATGGCTCCCTGTCTGCTACCGGGGACAGACTAAGCACACAGGCCTGTGGTCCATGTGGGGAGGGCCACGCTAGCAGTCACATGCAGGGATGCAAGGAAGGAGGGGACAAGGCAAGTTTCTTTCTTCTCTGTAAAGAGGGGGCATCTGGTGAGTTCTAGGGTCCCTTCCAGCTCCAGCAGTCTACAGCGGTCACAGGCCCTGTCCCGCAACGTGGCCGAAGAAGAAAGAAACCCCTCCTGCTGCAGATGCAAATGCCAGAGAGTGTGTCTGCACCATCTCAGTCTCGGTCTAGACAGCATCTGCTCACAGGGAGCTCTAGAAAACCTCCAGCCAATCGAGGCCCAGTAAAGCTAAGTAAACTGTAACCGAAATTCAGAGCTTCCAGCTCTCCTGGGTGACAGGCTATTCTTTCTCTGTCAATTACTTGCTTGAGGGATCTGCTGCTTCTTGTCTCTTTCTGGATGTATAAAATGCTCTCATGAGCTGTCTGTGTAAATGCCAGTGATAAAGAACTCGTGGCTTTGTGATCTGTTTATTTATTTATTTATTTTGGGCTTCTAAAGCAGTTATTCAGGGATGTCTCCTTAGGAACATGATACAGGCCGTCTCTACACGGGCATGACTAAATGCAATTGGAAAATCAACTCACTTGTTGGAAAGCAAGTAGATTCACAAAGTTATTTCAGCTTCTGTTATTCCTTCTCTGGCAGAACAGCCCCCGTGCTCTTCTCTTCTCTGGCCATCTCTTTTCCTGTGACTCCACACATGCTGATGCTACAAATGAGGCCGTGTGTTTCCTTTTAAACAAATGGATGCTCAGGGTGTCGACGTGCCCTAGCCAGCAAGCAGTGGGCCGATGCTTCTATGCTTGGTAATTTACTCTAATGGGTCTTGGTTCATTGGGTAACCAGTATTTCAAGCCTGTCCGTTCTTGCTATTCAATTTAGCTATCTTCCCCTGCACGGAGGTCGTTTTTTGTTTCTAAATGCTGAAAATGGAGGATTATGACTTGAAGCAACAATTTACTCTCTAAATAAATACTACCAATTACCTTTGCAGCTTACGCATTCTCGTTAGACTTAACTACATCCTGTTCAAGACCATTCATCTATCAATCTAACTCCAACACACACACTCGTACAGAGACTGACACTAAAAATATTTAAGTGCAATGGGGACAGGATTTAAAACCGTAAACACCAGTAGAAGCTTATGATGCTAATCGTGCCCCTAAAGTACCTCAAGACAAAGTGTCATAAATGCAGCGGAATGACTCCATTGCTTTGTGCATATTTAAAAAGATACGGCACTGAGAAGACCAATCTGTTACAGGCAATTCAAAAATAAAACAGAGCCTAGAAGGGTTTTAAATCCCACTGGGGCAGGATTAAAAAGCAGCCCCTTCCATCTGGCCCACTCTCCTGCCTCCAGGTCCCCTGCAGGCCTAGATCCCGCAACGATGAGGATGCTGCTGGGCGTAGATTCCCCAAAGTGGCCCTGTGCCAAGCACCACGGCAGCTGGCTGGGGCCTCGACCCCGGCGGGCTGGCTCTCAGGCCACATGCAGTGTTTCCCGCTCCTCCCTGGAAGATTCCTACTGTTGAAGATAAAGACATCTTCGTAGCAGCCTACCTACTTTGCCCCCTCCTCCTGGACTGTTTTCCTGGAACCCACGCTCTGGCACTAAGCCAGCAGCCTTCACTGATGGATGTTGTAAGAAACAGCTCTAGGAAATGTACTTCTGTATTTACTGCAAGGGTGTTAGGGATATTAGTCACAACAATATCCAGTGTTCTAAGACGACCCGTGGAGAAATTTTCTTAGGGTTCAGTACCAAGGAAAGCGATGCCTCTTTCTGAAAAGCTTTCTTTTCTTATTCCAGTAATGACCAGAATTTCATATTAGATGCGTTTGCCTCTTTGCTCTTTCTGTTAGGAAGCCCAGGGCCACACTGAAGGCTCATCTCTAGCAAGGGTACAGACCTTTGTATATATATAGGTCTTTACATATTTATATATATAAATAAACCTGCACTTTACATGTTAACCTCAACCCTGGTTTCACCTTGTTTTCCTCTTATTTTTCCTTTGAAGAAATTTGTTCACTTCCTATTTTTCTTGTTGCATACACTTAATTTGTAAGATGCCCTAAGTCTTTTTGGGGATAAGGGTGAAGTTAAAAAATGACAACTACTACTTTTTGACTTTTTACTCTGTGCTGATATTTTGTGCTAAAGAATAATCCATATGACTTTACTAAATCCTTGTAATCAGTGTATTAGGAGGAAAATAATAGATACACTTATTCTAGTCTTGTAGATGAGGGAACTGACACTTTGAGAAGTAAGTTAATTTGTCCAAGGCTACACACGGCAGCTAAGCAACAACGTGAGGCCATCTCTAACTTGGTACTGATCTTTGAAATATTTCAGCTCTCAACACAGTCCCGGCTCACCCCCCAAAATCTTTGAAGTAAACACGCATGTAATAAGACAATCAAGGCCATTTTCCTGGCTACTTTACGAGGTACTGAGACCATCAGATTTCCTCCAGCCGCCTAGGTGTTCAGGACAGACCACAGACCCTGCAAAGTGATGAGGTGGTTTCCCTGGGGTCTGCCCGGGCTTTTGATATCTGAAATCCACTTTGTGTAGGTGGTTCAGCTACCGGGAGCATCAAGAGCGTCCCGGCCCCCGGCCCAGCACGGTACGCGCACGCACATCCCACACTTGCGTCTCCCACTGGGTGGTAAAATGGTCGACCCTGGCCGATCATCAATCACATGACAAGACCGAGGAAGCAGGGAAAGGGTGGGCAGCATTTGCTTTAAGTAGCACAGAGGTCCCTGTCTTCAGATCTGAAGCCCAGCAACCCACTTTGTTTGTAACCTGCACAGCAGATGTCGCTTATCTTTGACACCAGGAAATCATGCCTATATATGCACAGCGAACGGTTTCAGATCTGACTGTATTTTTAGAACGATGAGGCTGGAAAAGAAAAGCAGCAATGCCTGTCAAAAGATGGATAATGGGAGAGCTAACTACTTAGGTCTGGATTTGTCAACTATTAATCAAACGTCAAAGGGAAAAACATTAGGAGCGCCTTCATTTCCACGCTGGGTGCAATTCAAGGGGGAAGCAGCTTGGCAGCCCAAGCTCAAACCAACTGCCCACACCATTTAAGGAGATGAGCTGCTAATTTCAAGCTCAGCTGAACTAACGGATCACCTCAGTGACTCCTGATCCGTTCAAATATAATAGGCTCAGGTGTGGGCAGAGAGAGGCGCTGGGACTCTGACAGGGATGAAATGAATGCGCCTGTGCCAGTCTGCATTCGTCCGGGGTTTGAAGGCACTGGCTGGTTCTTTGATGGGCTGGGATCCTACTGCTAGAAAGAAAGTGGGGAAGTCAGTCTGTAAATGAACCTTGGAGCCTGGCAGTGGCTTCTCAAACAAACGGGAAGTAGAGGCAGGTGGCATAATTAACACGAAAAGATCATTCTGAGGCAAAAAAACCGTTCTGATTTCAGTAAAGATGAAGCAACAAAAAAATACCATGCCCAAGTGTATATGCCTGTGTATAACATATACATAATACATCATGTACTTGGTAAGCTTCTATATCCCACACGGGTGTGCACGCACACATAAATATACGTCTGAAACACACGGCCCTGAGGGCAGAGGCCCCCTCTGCCGTGCTCCCCGCTATCTGCAATGCCTGGACCACTCAGTGCCTGACACACAGCAGCTCCTCGGCTGATCAGTGAACGCTGAGTAGACTCCCTCACATATGAATGCAATTCATCTGCACAATGACTTTGGGAGGAAGGTGTTACTACCACCACCCCATATTTATAGAGGAAGGGAATGAGGTAACTAAGTCATCTGCTCAAGGTCACAGAGCCAGTAAGATTTGAACCTGGATCTGTCCACCTCCAAGCCTGGTGCGCTTTGCCCTCATACACAATGGCTAGGCAGGAGACACTGGGAGGGCACCCCCCAAATACACACACACGCCAAGGGCTGCAGCATCCAGCTCCTGCAGTCACCAGGTGGCCAGCTGGTCACTACCTGCTAGCAGCCTGCATCCCCACCTGGACTCTGGTCCGGGGTTGGCAGGTGGAGGTAGGGCTAGGGGTGAAGACCAAGTGGCCTAAAAACACTGCTCCTCCACGTGAGTCTTGTTGGGCATGGTCTCCATCTTTTCCAAATAGGTATTGCCCTGTTTGCTCTTCATAGCCCCGGGGTGGAAGGCTCATTGGATGATTGAAGAGCTCCCTGAAAAGACAAGGAGCCTCAGAGGCCACTCAGGTAGGCCCAGGGAATGTGGTTTTAATGGAATTGAGTTGAACCAGGCTGAGCATGTACTGGCTTGAAGGAAAAACACAGAAGTTTGGGGTGTGTGCTCGCATCTCAAATTCCTTTCATGTTTGGGAAGGAAAAGTTCCATGGCCAGAAAGGCACAGAACTGTGGAGGCCCACTGCATGTTGGGAGATATCTCAGAGGCTTCCGACACCACTTGGGAATTTAAATCAGTTAAGTTTGCCTCTGCCAAGGATGGGGGGGTGGGGCGTAGCTGAATGACCTGTTATTCTGTAATCCAGGGACACTACCTTATTTACAGCTTGTGGTATGCTCACCCCGCTCCTGATCCCAAGTATGATTTTCTCATTTGTTATCTATTGAAGTTATTTAACTAGATGCACTTTGGGGGAGCTGGTATTTTTCTTGCATAGCCAGTTAAGAGTGACACCTGGTGGTAACATACAGCAAGGTTATACCCTACCCCCTACCCCTACCCCACCCCCAAGTTGCAAGATTTATGCCTCTCCTTATGAGGCACAGTCGCTAGATAAAAGCATTAAACTGGAATGGCATCTCCGTTCTCAGCATTTACAGCCTCGGTTATATCAACCACCCCCTGATCAATTTCCATTTCTAGAGTTTACAGCCTGGATGTAAAAGCCTGCCACCAAAGCTATATTTAATGTGACAAATTAAAAAAGCAAACATAGGCTTGGTCATCCTTTGGAGCCGGGAAAAGCAAACAGAAGGAAGGAAACACCCAAGTGTAATGCACAAAAATGAATTTTTATGGAGCTGCTGAATTTGCTTCCATTCTAACTCCAGGGCAGCTGCCCCTGAGAGGTCCCAACAACCCACCCGCAGATGTACAGGAGCTGGGGCTCACCTGCCTCCTTCCGGTGCCGCCACTGGCCCTCACAGGTTTCCTTACCAGCTCTGTAAGGCAGAGGGGCCCCTTGCAAAGCAAGCTGGTCACCTGCCCAGCGTGGGAAACTCACTACCTTGGAGGGAGCCGGGGTTCTCTGAACAGTGCTGAGCTGAGGCTGGAGTTTTTGTAACCCTCTGGGGTTACAGGTTAGAGGGCTCCCCTTGGGGCCCTGGCAACAAGCACAACAGCCTTCTCTTCTCCCGTGAGTGAGTGCAGGGGGGCATCACTGACTGCTGTGTGGGGAGTACCGAGGGGCAGGTGTGGAAGTAGTGGGCCGGCAAGGAGGCCTCTGCAGTCGTCCAAGTACTGACTTGGCCAGGACTGACCTGGAGGCTGGGAGGTGAAGAGAAGCAGACAGTCTGAAGACAGATTTTGTATGTTAGGTGGACAGGTTTCACTTCTGGAATGGATGTGGGGTATAAAGGAAAGAGAAGAATTAGGGACAAAGAACTGAACGGATGGTACGGACATTTGCTGCCGTTGTTCATCAGTCCCTGCAGGTGGGACTGTTTCAGTGCCAATCAGCCCACCCATCTCCTTCTCTCCAGGGGTAATGAGGCTCACAAAGAGACGAGGCTTCCCACTGTCTCAGGCTTCCTCTCCCATTTAGAGAGCTTATTAATTTTTGAATCAGGGTGCCAAAGCAGCTCCGGGTCGAGGACAACACTGATATTTTCTCCCCTGACTTCAAAATAAGTGTGCAGATGATGTGTTTGTGAAGCAGTCAACCTTGCGCTTCCTCCCCTCCCAGCCAGGCAAGAGGGAGGTCATCTGACTGCCCCACGTGGAAGGCCCCGGAGCAAACAAGGTGTGGCAGTCAAGTGGCCGGGCTGCATTTTCCTCCTCCCAGTCACCTTGAATGCCAACTCAAGATTCAGTAAGGCCCAATTCTGGGTTTAATTGGTTTCCATGGCAAAAAAGAAAAAAAAAAAAGGAAAGATAATGAATTGCAAATATTGGCTTGTTTGTTGGGTCTACACTCAAAGGACAAATATGGGTTAGTGTAGAAAAAGGAGAGTGGGGCAGGGACTGTGAAAATCAGATCTTCATAACTCTTGGTTGTAAGGGGCACACAAAAGAATTTACTTCAGGATGAACTCATTCTGTTCTTGACTTGTATTTTAAATCATATATAATTAGCTTCAAGGACACTGCCCAAGGGAGGACCATTTTCACCCCAAGTTGGTTCTCTAAGGAATAAGGTCTGGGGATAAGAAACTGGTTAGGAGGCACCTCTGTGCTGGAGAACCCATGACTGATTCTACACCTAGGGGATGTGATGGGAAAGAGAGAGAAAGAAAAAAGGAAACCAGGGACATCAAGAGCAAAAAATTGCGAAGGACAATAAATCAATTCAAAAAGATATTTCCATTAGTCCCAGAGAGTGCAAGGTTTATAAGAGAGCCAGTCGGCTTTCCTCATGCCATAGTCAGAGCAGCCTCTCAGCCCCCCAGGGAACGAGATTACTCCCACCCCGCCATGGAAGATCAGGGATGTTTCCAGAAGCCTAACAAGGGAAGGGCTGTTTCTTTGCTCTGGGACAGGGAGCTGCAGAGACACAGAGCCAGGCCACACAGGCCAGCTTTTGCTCTGGGAGCAGACTTCCAGGGAATAGCAGTTCTAGGGTGCCGGCTGTCCTAGCTAAAAGGAACGCTGGAGAAAGGGGGCCAGCGTGCATTTTGGATCTCAAATCTGGGGAACGCTGCTGTGCTCAGAGTTTTAGTTTTTGTGAAAAAACCTTTAGGACTCAAGGAACCAGACATAGCTTCTTCTGTGAGAGGCGGTACAGCTATTCTCAAATAAGCAAGACTCTTGGAAATGAGAATCACATAATTTCAGAGTCGAAAAAGGCCCTTTAAGCCATTAACTCAGTGGTTCTTAACATGTCTTGGTTCACAGACTCCCATTATAATTGGATGAAGAGTAAGAATTCTGTCCAGAGAAAGGCAAGTATGTGTCTGCTTGCACACACCCAATTTCGCATATAATTTGTGAAGGTTCATGGCACCTGACGCCCATTAAGATGCTCCCTGGAGTCAAGATATGCAAGATCAGTAACCCAATGCTTTCGTTTCGTAGATGAGGGAGCTGAGGCCCAGAGAGGTGCCAGGGTCACCTGATCACCAGAGAAGCCGGGCCTACAGGCAGATCGCCCCCTCCAGCGCACCGTCTTTCTGTCTTTTGCCACAGTGGCACTGCTGCTGACGTTGCAGCAGAAGTAAAGGTTACTTGCAAAGAGAAGTGCGTCTAGTAGAAATACCATCTCTAGAGGTGGCGCAGTTAAAGAAATTACCTGCACCTAGCAAAAAGACAGAGCGGGGAGCGCAGAGACGCCTCAACCTGCTTGCCATTAGCAAATCATCTATAATTTAGGACAAATGTAAAGAGATGTGGATGATCAAGCAGACGTACCTCCTGGCAGCCTCTTGTAATTTCACAGGCTGTTTGGCGCTGAGGTAAATCAAGCAGGCGTCAGCCACTTTATTCAGGTCACCCTCACCTGCAGAGGGGAAAAATAAAACACGTGCTGGCCCTCAGACTTCATCTGGGACAAGCAGTAACCAACTACTGTGTGGTGAAACTGGAAGAGCTAGGCAAGATGCCGTGGGCTCTTCACTCCACCCCACGAGTCAAAAAACACATCAGGGTAAGTGGATAAGTGAGGCCAAGGCACGGCTGAAGGGTGTGCGCATGAAGGGAGATGAGGGGAGTGTGGTTAAGCAGACAGTGCAATGGTGGGTGGGAGACAACGCCGAGTATGTGTCCAGGTGACACTGCCTGGTACCTACCTAGGTCTAGTCTCTCGCAGAGGGGGCCGAGGCCCTGCAAGACGGCCAGCTGCAACTTGAAGGCCAGTGTGTGCGAGTACACTGGTCCAGCCCGGGCACTGATGGGAGCCTGGGTGACTAAGGAGCCGGCCAGTTTTGGCAGGACATCTTTGCAGAACCGGCTGCGGAGAAAATCGCCACACTCGCCTCCCAGGGTACACAATACCTGCAGAAACAGCCCCCAAGCTGGTGAATGAACATTGCCAAGGCAGCAAGAGAGCTAAAGAAATGCCTGGTAATTCAATTTCATCTAGGCCTCTGCTTGAAAAAAAATAAAATGACTGCTGTTAATTCCTTGCCCATGGTTTGTGATTCTGACAGTTATGAATCTGGAGGTCTCTGCTCCCAAGGTATGGCTGCTTCTATCCATAAATACAGATTACACGAAGAATAATGCAGAGAAATCTTGGTTGGATGAATATAATTAATCCCTTGATTTTCCTCCCTTTGTTGTTAAAAAAGACCTTAAAGCAGTTCACATGGACCATCTCTTGAATCTTCCTAACATCCCTTGGGAAAAGATTTGTGTTTTTAACTCTAGCTAGCTGAACAAACACAGAGGCAGAGGCCAGGCTGCTGCCACGGGCAGGCTCTGGGAGGGCAGTGGCCGGCTGAGGTCCCTTGGCTGAGTTAGGGCAGAGTCCCCAGTGGTCAGAGGCGACTCGGAGATCCTTCTGTTCTACTGCACAATCTCTTATATTACATCACCCTCATTCCATCTTTCACAACAGGCAGTTTCTTTGCATGTCTCATTTTAAACTTTCTCTAGCAGAACATATTGAAACGTTTTGCCCCGCTGCACAGGACTGAGAATACAGGATAACAGGAATTTCTTTAAAAATTGGTAAGCAAGGCATAACCAGCACAGAGAGTGTTTGACGACTTCGCAGAGAATAAGGTGCTTATTTCAGGTCCCTCGGCTGGGCTACACAAGGCCTCGCAGACCTCAGGTGTCACAGCGTGTCCGGGAGTGGAAAAGCAGCCAGTTACAGTGCACACATTTTTGTATTTTTTCATTTTTCTACGCTTGCTGTAGTTTCAGATAACCTATTAATTTTCATAAAGGAAAGCAGCTCACCTGAATAAAATTTAGCAAGACCTCCCTCCCCCTTCCCTTTCCTTCTCTTGTGCTCTCTCTACACACACACACTCACACACACACACGTCATTTTGTGTTCTGCTTTTGAAAAAATATTAACAATTTTATATGTTTTATATGTAAGCTTGTGTTTTGATCTGGTATATGCTAAAGAATCTTACAGAAAACCCAATTACCTTTGTCAAATACCTTAGTTGCATTCCTGGCTTCATTTTTATCTCTCTACACATCTTTTTTCTTGCCTTATCTTGCTCACCTACTTCTAATTTATATTAGCTTGCCAGGGTAAATGTATCTCTGTAGGTTGCCTTAAGTGCTTTTTAGAACAAGGAAGAATATAAATAAATAAGCTAAAATACGTGTGTTAATACAAGCCAAACTAAGTCAGGGAGAACAATACCTTACACATATAGGGCTTTTAATTTTTCAAAGCAATTCACCAAACTGTCCCATTTTATCCTTGACAATAACACCATGAGAAAGGTGGGGCAGGTGTTCCTAGGCTCAACCTGAAAATGTGTGGTCACGGCCTTTGTTGGAAGTCACTTGGCTGGGTAGAGGATGCCCATTACTAGGTCCCTTCCCTCTGACTTTTGTTCAGTGCAAAGAACATGGGCGTGAACTCAAAGATTTGGGTTCTATCATTTACTAGCTGTGTGATCTTAAGAAAATTCCTTAGCTTCTCTGAGCTTGTTTCCTCCTTTGTCAAAAATGGGGATAATGATATCCACCTTGCAAGGCTGTTACAAGGAGATGAGCTCATGTGTGGGGAAATGCTGAGCACACCACCAGGCACACAGTAGGTGGCCCTTTGATCTATGAGTTCATCCTGCTTCAGATTCAGAAGGAAACCGACCCTTATTTTCTTCCTAGTGCCTTTTTAATTTTCTATACTTTTTTAAGGTATATTGCACTGCAATCAGATAAAAGACAATCAACCCCAATAGTCACTGGTGAGCTCTGCGCTTACTCCCCTTTGTCCCCACAACAGTAGTGGGCCACCAGGGCAGTACCTTGAAGGCTCTGAGCACTGCCAGGGGGTCATCACTGGTGAGTCGGTGCACGAGCGCAGGCCAGGTCCGGTGAGCCAAGGGAAGGAGCTGGTCCTTGTGGGACTGCAGAACTACCACACACAGATCCAACACGTCCAAGATCTGAAAGGAAAGAGGGCATGGCTTCAGGAGACAGGAAAGGCTTGAAACCAGATACCTGGTGATCCGGTCAGCATTTTCAAAGAATAAAACTGTAGAAACTCATTAACCAGATAAATATTTACTGAGTCCTAACCACATGCCAAGCACAGGCTAGGTACTGGGTGGGGACACACGGAGACAAAAGAGATGTTTCCTTGGCTTCGTGGGGCTTCTGGTCAACTGCAGGAAGGCCTGAATTACTAACACCCAAATAAAGGGGTGATTACCAATTGCGACAAGTGCTAGGAAGGAAACTTCTAAAAGGAGACATAAAGGATGAGTACGAGTTAGTCGTGAACATAGAGAGAGTGTTCCTAGAGCTGTAGGAACGAGGAAGACCCAGGGGTGGGGGAGCTCGTGGCGCTTAGGAACCTGAAGCAGGGCAGTGTGAGCATGACAGAGCAGGGGTAAGATGGGGCTGGACCACACAGGTGTCATGTTAAGAATTTTTCATTTTGTACTAAGGGCAGTGGGGAGCCATCAAAATGTTTTAAGCAGGAAAGTGGCATGATACAACTCATGTTTTCTAAAGGTCACTCTGGCTGCTCCGTGGAGAAGGGGTTTGAAGCCCGAGAAAGAAGTGAGGAGGCCCTTTAGGGAGCCACAGAACACGTCCACTTGAGAGGAGGGAAGTGAAGTGGCCATGTGATGGTGGCAGAGACGTGAAAGGATTCGTTACCTGTTTTGAAGATGAAATGGCTGAAATTGCTGAAAGAGTCGATACTGGGGAGATGAAGAAAGGTATGAGAAAGGGCTGCTCGGGTTCAGGTTTAGCAGTTGAATAGATGCAGGTGCTGCTTAATGAGACAGGAACAATGGAGGAGGAAAACTGGGAGGCGAGGTGAGATCAAGTTCTGTTACTTCTAAATGGAGGGGTCAAGTAGGCAGCTGGGATACAGGTCAATCTCAGAAGAAAGGTTTGGGGCAGCCCAGATGTAAACTGCATTTTTCACTTTCCATTAGAATATGTTTCCTGATCTTTCGTCTCTCAAAGCTCACTCAGAACAGATGGTCTGCTTCAGTTATCACAGGCAGTGGCCACCAATGCAGGCTGCCCTGCCACGCAGCTGGGCCAGCCCTCACAGAGCAGGGGAGGCAGTGTGTCTGAGTCAGAAATACAGAGGAACCCTTTATTAAGTGCCTACTATGTGCTGGTCACATTGAGACTGGAACACAAATAAAGAACAGAAGAGACCCCGCCCTTGAGGGCTGAACAGTTAGACAGGGGAATAAGAGAAACCGCGACATACAACTCAGTCGCACAGTGGAGATGGCTTGGGTGTCACTGACTGACTTTGAATTTGAGTTCTGTTATTAATTGGGCAAGTTATATTACACTTCATTGATTCAAAGACACACATTTTCCTCCTCTGCATGGAATGTTCTTCTCTCTGCCTTTGCCCCTTGGCATGTTTGGCTCCTTCTCAAACTTTTAAGTCGCAGGTAAAATATTACCACCAGGGAAGCCTTCCCGACAACCTAAATCAGAATGTAAGCTCTGTCTTATTCAACAGGGTTTGGTAGAGTAGGTCCCTGTATTTAGTACATGGGTGAATTATTGTTTTCCATCATAGAACCTGCTTATTACTCTCACAGTACTTCCTCAACCTCTAAGAGAGTGTTTGTGTATCGCCTCTTTCCCCTGTAAGAGACAGGAAGTTCCAGGAAGAGAGCGATCCTATCTGCCTCATTTCCACCTATACACCCTCTGCCTGACCTGTAGCAGTCCTCAGTACGCACTGAGTGAACAATGAATAAATGAATGAGAGTATATGTCATACTGGATGCTGCTTTGCATTTATAATCAATAACCCAGTGAGGTAGGTACCATCATCTTCATTTTACAGATGAAGAACTTGAGGCTCAAAAAGGTGAGTTAATGACTCAAGGTCACATGGTTAGTAAGAGGCAGGGCCAGGACTTGAACTCAGGTCTGTGGGAATGACTCCAATATCGATGGTCTCGATAACTACGGTGTGTATACAACTGCTACAAGGTCTCCATAAATGGGAAGACGGTTTGTTAATGTATTAATATCAACCAAACAAAGCCTTGCATGGTGCAGGCACTGGAAAAGTGCCTCCTGAATGGGAACAACAGATGTATGCTAAGTAACATCTCTGGGAAGACTAAGCAAATTTCACAGAACACGGAGGCTGAGGTTCAAGATAACCTGTGCAGCAGGGTTTCTCAGCCCCCCACCCTGAGGAGGACAATGTGCTCTCATTGGCAACAGTAATTCGAGGCAGTTGTGTTTCTCAGTCATGCTGCCAGTGGGGATGCGGCCGGGCTCTGTGTTTTTTCCTTTGGGTATTAAGATCTTCCCCCAAATGATTCTGAAAGCCCTGTGCTGAATGCCCACCCCACCGCACCCCACTGTCCTGTTACTGGAGTCACAACTGTATTGTTTAAGTCCTTGCTGATGGCGATACTGCTTGGGAAACTGCCAGCAAAGATGCAAGATTAAGAACAGTGTTGGTGTTTTTCCTGGGATGAAAACAGAAACAGAAACAGAGATAAGGGCTAGCCTCAGGCTTGGAAGAATGACCATTTTAAAGTACTAACCACATCTTGCATGAAGTCAGCTCAGAAAATGACCTCCTTTCCAAAGCATATACTTCTCTTTCCCTTGGAGATTCAATGACTCTCCAAAACTCTGTGTTTTTTTAATTCCACAAAGCAGACTCGGCTCCTTTTAGCATCTGAGCTAATACAGAAAGACCTAAGAATGACATCCCACAGATAAATTCCTCTTGATGGCTTCTTTGGCCACCACACACAGACCAGGAGATAAGGGCAGCTACTCACTCATCTTTGTAGTCGCTGCCAAGCAAACCAGACCTTAGTCCTGCTGCTCCGTGAATGCAGGGAAAGGGCTGCACACTGACCTTCAAGCGGATTTTCAGATTTTTATCTGACAACAAGTGGATGCAGCGCTCCATCACCGCTGTGGCTATTTGGATCTGCAATGGCAGCGGCGGCTTCACATCGGGACCGATGTCACTCTCATCTGCTTTGGGAGGTCCTGGCTGCTCCTCTGGAAAAAACAGCATATCCGGGGACAACATTTTATGAGATGCCCAGCTTCACTTGATCTCCCAACCTCAGATTAGGAACGGGACTTATGTCTCGGAAAATGTCTAGGAACTGATCCTATGGAAACCATGTTAAATTTGGGTCAAGATATGAGTCACAATATTCATCAAAGCACTAGTTGTAACAGTTAAAAACTGGGGAAAACTCTCCAAGTCCACTCAAGAGGGAATGGTTTTATAAACCTTGGTATAGCCCTAAAACTTGCGTTTGCCAAGAGCTCTAATGACAAGGGAAAATGCTTATGAAATAATAGTGGTAAAAAGAGAAAAGTGCCCTGACAGACCAGTGTGGCTCAGGGTGCTGGGCGTTGTCCCGCAAACAGAAAGGTCACCAGTTCGATTGTGGGTCAGGGCACATGCCTGGGTCCTGGGCCAGGTTCCCGGTTGGGGGCATGCGGAGGCAACCAATTGATGTTTCTCTTGCACATCAATGTTTCTCTCCCTCCCTTCCCCTTTTTCTAAAAATGTAAATGAATACTTAAAAAAAGAAATATTTATTTTAAAAGAAAGAGGTAAGCAGGATAGAGTATTGTACACACAGTATGAGCACTATTATAGACGTTTTTATATAAAGATGGGAGGAAGTATAACAAAATATTAACAGGGAGGGGTCACGAGATAATAGATGATTTTGTTTTTCCTATACCTTTGGTCTTTTCTAAATTTGTTAATAAATATTTAAAATAAAAATGTAAGAGAGCAAGATTCAATATGGAGCCCTGAGGCCGTGTGGTTCCCTGGGTGGCATTTGGTCCTTTACTCTTTTCTCTTGGTTCAGATCTTTTGATGGCCAAGATCAAGCCTTACTTATCTTCGTATGAGAAATACCAGGGCAGCTCGGTGTCATACACAGGGATAGGGTTTGCTTAGAGGCAGCTGGTTCAAGTCTTGCCTGCATAACCTATCATCAGTCCTCTCACCCCACATTACCTCGTCTGATGAAACAGGATAAAGCATGTGTACCATATTCGCTTGTTGAGAGACTTAAATGAAATGAATGTTGCCAGCTATTATTATTTTTTTACTGCCTAGAGTGCTTTGTTGAATGAGAGAGGTAAACGTTTGTAAATTAAAACAACAAAACGACTTGAGAGTTTCATGAAACCCAGGCCAAAATCCCTACCCTGAAAAATTTTCCTCTGTTTACTTAGAGCCTCCAGCCTCCCCCCTCCCCGCCCCATTACCAGTTGTGCTTGTTTCCATTAAGCTGAGCACTGTTCCCTTAACTTTTTCCCATTTCAGTTTCCTCTGCTGGAAAAACAGAATCTTACAGTAGAGGCCACACCTGTCTCTAACAGATGCTGAAGAGATAAATGAAAATGCACTTGTACAATGCTTGGATTTCTTGGGGAAAGGGACCTCAGATACATAAGGTGCTTTTATTGCAGTTAAAACAAAAAACGCACGTCAAACCAACATCGAACCGAACATTCTTTATAACGCCAAGTGTGTGGTGTGTACCTGATGAATGATAATTACAGGACTGATAAGGCTGTGCTTCTCTTCCCAGAGGAGGATTTGTTGTTTGAAATTCACCTATTGGTGAATGTTATTTGAGGGATGTGGATTTTTCTGTTACTGGAAGAAAGGTTTGATTCATTCACTCTGCTCCTTGTGAACATCAACTAGAATCAGAAGATCCTAAACGTGAAAGAATGGATTCACTGACAAAGCTAGAATTTCAAACAAGAATGGCAAATTCAGATTATGAGGAATCAAGCTGCCTCTCCTGCTTCAGGTTTGAGCAAGGGGTGCAGTTCATGAAAAGAAGGATTGGGTTGAAACAAAACTGAAAAGAAAAAGCCTGATAGATTTCTGATCAGAAAACTCTGTCCTTGGGGAACCAATAACTCAACTCTGCATAAATATTTGTGCCCTGTGATGCTTCCCTGCTATTTAGAAGGAATTTGTTGTAATTAGTTGCATGCAGCTACTATTTCCTGCTATCCTGGAAGTACTGGCTTCGGTTCATCAGAGTCTCAGAGCAGAAACTGCCAAAAAAGAAAAAGAAAGAAATCTGCTTGATTCCAACCTAACAAACTAATCTGGGACTCAGTCCGATTTAGGGTAGTTCTGAGACCACCAAGCTCATTATAACTTGGCATTTTATATTTGCAGAGGAGATTCTAATAATTTATTAATCCTTTTGTGACCTGAAGCTCCAGATTGAGCTTGTGAATAAAACAACAGGCTAGAGCCTCAGCTAGCCTAAACTCCCTTCTCCTTTATCACATAAATTGGTAAGAAAAACGCTGAACCCTTCTCCCACCAATAAATAAATGAACAAAGCATATGAATAAACAATGGGCGTAAGTTAAAAAAAAAAGTCAGGAAAGAAGCACGGAGAAAAAAGATGTTTAATGTTCCCACTAATCAGAGAAATGAAAAGTAAAATAAGAACCACCATTTTAATTTAGCAAGAAAATCGGTGATAGCCAAAATTGGCAAGGTTGTGGCAAAACCAGTATTAATCCTGCACTGCTAAAGGAAAGGTATAAACTGATACAACCTTTCTGGAAGGCAATTTTGACAAGCATAAAATAATGTTCGTATCCTTGACCCAGAAATCCCACTTCTGGGATTTATAAAGAAATATGCAAAAAGGAAAAGGTCACGTGCACAGAATCATCCACTGCAGCTGTTTCTCACAGTGAAAAGCTAGAAGCAACCTAAACTTCCCACAGGGAAATGGATACTTGGTAGCAGCTATTAAAACATTAATTATGAAAACTATATAGCAACAGGGAGAGTGCCTTATTATATAACTACACACAAAAAGGGCACAATGCATTTAAACTGAGGCTGCAGCCATATGAAAATAGGTTTGCAACAAAAAAGAATGGAAAACAGGAGAAAAAGGAAGAAAAAACCACCACCACCAAAAAACGGCGGGGGCAGGGGGGAAGAATGGAAAAAGATTACGCAAAAAGTGAGAATGCCTGTTAGCACGGTGGGGTTATGATCGACTTTTCTTATTTCCAAGCCTTCTATAATGGTGTTTCATTGTTTTTACAATAATCTGCTTCAAAAAGAAAAAAATGGCTAAGCCCAAATAAATATAGTTACCTTCCTCATCAAAATCTGAGACATTTCCATCTGCCACATCCTTTTCCTTGAGGTAGTTTAGCAAAAACTGTTCAATGTCTTCCGCTGTGGTGGTGTTCTCAAGTCCTTTTTGAAGAGTTGCTGGTCTTTGGTTCAAATGACTTCCCTCCTGCCCTACACTTTGCTCTTGGAATTGCCCAAGATCGCTTGTGTCTGGGAACCACTGGGCTGTAAATAAAAGTGTGACAATGATCACCTCAGTCATTGACAATAGGCATTAGCATTTTACAAGTAGAATAAGCTTTTTGCATGGCCTGCACGACCCCTGCAGGTGATCCAGGTCCTACCTGTCTGACACCATCTTCTAACCACTCCCGGTTGCCATGCCATCTTCCTGTTTCTCCCATGTGCCAGGTGTTTTCTTGCCTCAGAACTTTTGAATATGCTGTTCTCAGTGTCTGGAATACTTCCTCCTTCGTGTCGCATCTGGTTCATTCCAACACACTTTTCATGTCCCAATACAAATATAACTTGCCCTTCATGTCCCAATATAAATATAACTTGCCCACTAAAGCTAGCCCTTGACTCTTCCCAGTCTAATTTAGGCCACTAATATGCTCTCTTATATGAATGGCACCATGTTCTTTGCTTTCATGCCAACTCATCATGATGTGTAATTAATTATATTTAGTTTGTATGTACTATTTAGACTCTATGCCCCATTGATCACCACTGGAAATCCAGTATGCCCAGCAAAGAATGGGTACTGAAAAGCATATGCTGAATGAATAAATACACTAGATTGGAGAACACGTGCAAATGACAAAATTCTGGGTACAGGATACGCTACTCACTAGTAGAAGACAGGCTCCATGGAGCCTTGAGAATGAACGCAGTCTTACATCTGTACTTCTGATATAAAATGCTTCAGAAGGCTGCCATTTTCTCTCCAAAGCTTTTCTTTCTGCAGGGACACTTCATTACCTCTGATGTGTCACCACAGAATAAGCCTTTAACATCACTGAACCAGGGGTTTTCAAACTGTGCCTTGAGAAGCCCTAGGGTTCTGCATAATTGTCTTGGGGTCACAACAGGGAGGCCAAAAGACAGCAGGCTAAAGAGGGTGGGTCCAGGGTTTCTAGCCCTTCTTTACCTTGGGCAGCTCTAACTTCAACAATTTTTGTACACTGGGCTCCCCTAGCGCTTCATTTCAAAAAGGCTCTTAATACTTAGAAGAGAAAGAACAAGGACACCCCCCAGCCTGAATTTTTGCTCTTCTTTTGCAGACAGCAGGGAGAAAGGCTCCGATAACCTCTGGCACCTGCTAATCTCCTTTCCATCAAGGAGCAACTGCACTGAGCCAGAGCAGCAGCAGGTGGGGACACCAGTCCCGCGACTGGGAGGGGCAGGGAGCAAAGGCCGCAGATGAGAGCCTTCGCTCCAACACCCGGCGGTTTCTGTATGTAAGGGTCATTTCTTCGATGCCTCGCTCCCAGATGCAAATCAGGCCCATAATATACTCTAAAACACTGCATTCCCAATGAGTGAAAGTTAGGGCTCAATATTCATACTGCTAAAAGTAGACAGGCTAAAAGATTATTTTCTAGATTTAAGGCTAATGCCAGACATTAAAAAGTCTTTGCTCACAAATGGTTTTTTTAAACATATGAAATGAAGCTCAACCTCACTCTTAGTGCAAATTAAACTATAATAAGGTGCTATTTTTCTCCTATTAGATTAGCAAAGATCAAAAAGCTGGGTAATATACAGTGTGGGTGAGGGCATGGCAAAATTGGCACTCTTACATAGCTGATGGGAGTTTAAATTGGTATGAACTCTCTGGAGAGCAATTTGATCCTCTATCCAAAATTTAAATGTAATACTCACTAAGCCAGCATCTGCCTACTGATATACTTAGCCATGTTCAAAATGGCCTACAAATATACTCACTGCAACACTTTTTTGTGGTGGCTAAAGACAGGAAACCACCAAAATGTACACCAAAGGACTGCTTAAATAAATTATGGTACAGCCACACAATGGAATATTATGCAACCATCAAAACAACGTGGCAGCCCTGCCTGTATAGATGAGCCACAGTCTCCAAGTGCTGAGGTATGTAACATGGATGCTTTCACAGCCCCTTATGGTTTTGTTATGAATAATCAGCCAGCCGGTACTTGGTGCTTAGGAGTAATTTAATCGACGACGACTCTTGTCCTCACTGTGGTACCTAAATGTTTTTTAGTCAATGCTTAAGAAAACACCGTGTTTATGGTAACTCCATTTCCTCAAACACGTCCTGGAGTCTTTTAAGACCTTTTGGAAGTTCCCTGAAACCGTATTTCCACTCCCATCTTAAGAGTTAGCATCCGCTAGACAACTGGATGACAAAACAGAAATGCCAGCATCCAGTGCTACTTTGATTCGCGTGTAACTGATCGACTCCACCTCAGTACTGCTTACCATTCAGAATACACGTGTATTCTGGGTTATCTCAAAACTTTCAGAAAAGCTATCCCCAATAGTGCTTCTTCTCCTAGGATGCTCTCAAGTCACCCTTGCCTACCCTGATTTTCCTCTCTGCAATGGAGACTCCCTTCTCCTCCATTTCAATTAAAAAAAGTGCTACACTGGATTTCTCCCTGAGAGATGGCCAAAGCCAGCAGCAATCCAAGGCAATTCAATTTTCGAGGCTCAAATTGAGATAGTTCCAGAGAGGATATACTTAATAGGCCTTTTCTTAATATATGTTTTTCAAATCTCAAATTAACATGTAGTAGAGTTCCCCAAAGTACTAAAGGCAGAAGTTTGGAGTGTATTTGGACCATGCAATGCAGCCATTGTCTAAAACGTATAAGCAGTTAGCCAGTCTTAGCAGTGTTCCCAGGAGGACAGGGACCAGGTTCTTCTTGGTCACTGCTGACAGCCCAGGGACTAGGTTCAGTACATGGGCTTCCGAGTGGCTGCAAAATAAACTCTGAACTACATTACTTCCCTTGGTCTGCAGACCCTGTAGGATTTGCCTTTGTCCACCTTTCTAATTTGGCTTGTATCAGTCTCTCCAAAATGACCTCTCTTCCATTCTCCAAAGACCCCAAGCCCTTTCTTCTCTCCAGGCCTTTGCACCTGTTGTTCCCTTTGCCTGATCTTCACAAAAACTGTAGAAAGGATGTCGACAGCCTTCAGGACCCAGCTCTAGTGTTACTTCCTCGGAGAGGCCCTCCTTGACTACCCATTTTTATCCAAAGAGCATTTACCTACTCAAAGTAGCCTGTCCCTGTTACTCTCTCATATCAAGTTGTCTATTTTCTTCACAGTGCTTCTGAGATTCTGAAATAAGCTTCATGATTTGTTTACTTGTTTATCATCTCTCTTGAAGCAGCAGGAAAGCTCCATGAGTTTATTCGTCTTGTTCACTGCTGTATCCTGATTACTTAGTACAGGGCCCAACATATGGCAGGCGTTCCTTACTGAATGAATGAGTAAAAGAGTATTTATCCTGCATGTGAATTTTCATGAATGAATGAATGAACACCGGAAATGGTATCAGCTACGGGCCAGGGGACTATCCCTTTTCGGCTACCTTGCGGAAGCAACTTTCTTACCCACTCTGGGCTCCCTCAGCTGATGAGATAAGGCAGGTCAGTGACCTGTCCGCCAACGCTGGAGGCCATTCGCAGGACTGAAACAAGTACTGGAGCTATGCTGTTTGGATAAAGAGACTCAGGTATACAGCTCATTATTTGTTTCATTCAAAGACTAACTATTGTGTTGAGGGATTTTTTTTTCATATAGTCCAAATACTGCCATTAATGGCGGCTAATGATTCTGAGAAACACCTAACAGAATCAAAAGGAAGAAGAGGCTCTCAAACTACCTCACACAATTAAAAGGTT
The DNA here is from genome assembly GCA_004026545.1 of Mormoops blainvillei. Lineage (NCBI taxonomy): Eukaryota > Metazoa > Chordata > Mammalia > Chiroptera > Mormoopidae > Mormoops > Mormoops blainvillei. Next base: position 115,967 of record PVJD01005062.1, read on the forward strand.
AAAAGAAAGTTTCTAGAACTGCTCTGTTCAACATGGCAGTCATTAACTACATGTAGCTATTTAAGTTAAAATAAAAGATTCCGTTCCCCAGCTGCACTAGCCACACATAGCCAGTGGTCATCGTATTGGACTGAACAGATACAGAACGTTTCCAACATCACAGAAAGTCCCATTAGACAGCACTGTACTAGATTATCTATGGACTGAATCATTCATGTTATGTCTGTTCCACCAGCACAGATACTGCTAATTCTTAATTAGCGTCAGGAGCAGCTTTGTATAGTAAAAAGAAAAAAATCATAAATCCTGATTTTTCTCCTTATTAACTGTGAGGCCCTGGCTAAGCTGGGTATCACTGAGCCTTAGCTCTTCTTATCTGCAAAACAAAAATAATATTTACATGTAATCTGTAGGTTTTCTGTCGGGCTTATGTCCCTGGCACAGCACAGGAGCTCAACAGATGGCAGAGATTATTAAAGTGTACATACACACAGGGGTGGGCAAAAGTAGGTTCACAGTTGTGAGTACCCAACGCTGGATAGCTCCATGAGGGCCAGTGGCATGGCCACCATGATCACGAGACCTCTCATCCCAATGGCCTTCTTCTTTTGGAGTGTAGTCAAAGATAAAATTTTTTCATGAAAACCACGTACTATGGATGATAGGATTTGCTGCATAAGGGAAGAATGTCAAGAAATTGATGTGTGCTCGAGTATTGCAAGCAGACGATAAGAATGTGTAAATAATGAAGGCAGGCGATTTGAGCACTTACGAGATTGTACTTAAGGGCACTGTGCCATTCTTCTGAGTTAATAAAGCCATTGTAACAATCGTAACCTGCATGTCTTTTTCCACATGAACAACGATACGCCTACTTTTGCCCGCCCCTGTGTGTGTTTGTGAATATGTGTGTATAAAAGCAATGGAACTCCTACCATAACATGTGGGACTGGATAGATTCAAATAATATTCAAATTCAAACAATATTCAAATACTGTCCTCCACAGCATAACCAAAACAAAGAAAAAAAAATAAGGCGAGGCAAATACGGATACTAGTTCCTCCCCCAAATGACATTAAAAAGGGCTCTCAATGTACCTAATGCTGCCAGCAGGGCGTGCAGAACACTGACAAAGGAAGTAGCTCTCTTATCATAAAATTGATCAAGGGCAGCCAAGACATCTTGAACCACATCTGCCACCAAAGGAAGCAGGCTAGCATCAGAGTTCCGCAGCATGACTTCTAAGACCTTTGGGGTATGGGGGTGCAGAGACAGATGACGCAGATTTAAAGAGATCCCATTCACCAAATAGTCTGAATTCTGATTGATTAGGTACTGCAGGGAGTCGTAGCCACAAGCATGGCAAATGTCCATCATGGTGCTGGTAGCTGCCTGGCTAATGAGCAGGGTTTGGTCTCCAGCCTTCTCCAGAACTGGATACAGGGCTGACATCAAGAGCAATCGGAAATCTGTTCCTAGTGCATATGCAAAGTGGCCAATCCCCTCCAACTGGATGCATATTTGCCAGATGTTGCTGTTCAGGGAGCAAATCGTGGGACTCGGCTTTGAGAAGGCTGGAAAAGATGTAACTTGGCAGGTGTGTGCACCAGATGTGATGGCCTGGAGGCCTGACTGCTTCATTGTTAGCTCCTCTTCCATTTCTTCAGCTTCGATACAAGTGACCAAATACCAGTTTTCCTGGCTCGTGTATTCTTCAAGTAGAGATGCCACGATCTCTCGCAGTTCCTCTGGGCTTGTTTTAATGTGATTTTCATGAAGATTTTCCACTCCCAGCCCAGCAGCCCCTGCAACCAGTTCATTAAGGATCATGGCAGCTTGCTTTCGGTACACCACAGATTCGTGGTACAGCACCGTAAAGTGATCAACAAGCAAATAGAGGTTCCCATAAAAACCAAGAAGCTGACAGACCTGCCGCAAGAGCAGGAAAATCCTCTCATCAGTGAAGAAGCGGAAATATCGCCTCTGGATTTGACTCAATGGCCGTACGGCTGAGGTCTTTGGAGAGGCACTCAGATGATTGGAGTTCCAACGCCGCTCTTCAACAATTTTGATATCAGCCACGTCTAATTCTAGAACTTGAATAAGTGCTTTGGAAATGCGCTGGAGATGGGCCACGGAGTTGAGGACAAAGTTCACTTTGGGGCCCAAGAGTTTCAGATAACCGAGTAACAAAGAAAGAGTAGAGAATTTACCCTGATCATCTTGGGAGTTCATTAAGCGGGGAAGAGAGGTGGCAAGGGAATGCAGGTTTTCTGACAAGATGTCAGCAAAGGCTCTGCTGCCCACCACTACCTTCTGATCTGCAAAATGTCTCAGAACTTTATTGCACTGGGCTCGGACTTCAGGACTCTCATCATTTAGTAGACCCACCAAAGCCTTCAAAAGGGAACCAGCTGATTGGACCAGTGACTGACTGCACTTCAAAAGAAGGGCCTCTGCAAGTTCTATCAGCTCCAGCCTCACCTTCCAGTGTGGGTGAACTGAAACACACTCAATTATCTTTTTAATAAGGATAGTCAACTTGTCGCCAGTATTTTTTACCCAATCAGCTTCCCTGTGAACCATCAGCTCTGCCACTCTGTTCTCCACTGTAGGCTTTGCTTGAACCTTCGAGATTCTTCTGAGCTGTTCATCAGCCATGACAAAGCCCACTGTCTTGTAAAAGATCTTTAGGGAAGATACGACAATGCTGTGCCCTTGTTTAAAGTCTCCCGTGATAATCCTGGTCAGTGCAGTTGAAATTCCAGGTAAAAAAGAAGCAAACAAGTCCCCCAGCTGCTTTTGCTCAGTCTCATCCAAGGACCTTGGATGGTCGTCACAATCACACTGAAAGAGTAGAACCTGTAAGCATTTTAAGGCAGCAATTTTAATTTGCTTTGATTTCTCCTGTTCTGCTAGGCCTAACAGTAAAGATACTGCAAATCCTAAACGAGGCAGGACGGAGGGCTCGTAAAAACTAAGAATGATGTCCGCATACGCCGAGTGCATCAATGTGCTGAGGCCCTCGATCACAGCCAATTTCAACTCCTCTGACACAGTGGCGGGTTTTTGGGAGTTGGGGGAATATAGACAACTGGAGAGCTCTGAAAAGAGTTCCTGGAGAAGTTCCTGTTCCTTCACACATGTTGAGGAGAGGACAAAGGTGAGGCACTCTACCACGCTCTGGATCAAGCGCTCCCTTTTGGGACCCGCGGTCTTCAGGGTAAATCGCAAAGGGAAGAGGATGTACTGCTGAAGTTCCTGAAGAGCAGAGTCACTCACAGTCTGTAACCGTGCCCGCAGCTCCTCCACGTTCTCCACTGTCTGGGTCTTTGTGAGCTGAACACAGACGGGACGTAAGGTGCCGAAGGCCTCACGAGGAGTATCAAAAACTGCCATTGTGCAAAAGCCTTGCTCTCACTGAGGAAACATCCTACAGGCACAAGGAAGGAAACTTTTCAGTAAAGAAGGTCAAGCTCAAAGCAAACACAAAGTGAACTTGCATTCATTCATTCGACAGACAAGTAGTGGGGGCCTATGTGTAAGTCGCTGCACAAGGCACTAGGGGAGCAACGGAACTGAAGAGATGGTCCCTATTCTTACGGAGCCCCCAGTCTAGTGAGGGAAGCAGATGCACAGTTACAATACAGTCTGTTAAGTAATAGGACAGACCTATGCTTGTGGCCCTTAAATGAGTGGGGAAGACCCATGTATCATAATCCTGGATATGTTTCACAGGAAGATGCTTGCGCCAAGAGCTCAGGGAGAAATGAACAGGAATCTGTGGGCTAGACTAAGGAGTTAGGATTTTAACCTGTTGTCGTAATGGAGAGCCACTGAAGGTTTTTCTTTTTCTTTTTAAACTTGAGGCATAACATACATACAGTAAAATGCACTAGTCTTAACATACAGCTCAGTGAATTTTTATGTATGTAGAGACCCATGTAGCCACTGCTCAAAACAAGAAGACTATTTCCAGCACCCTGGAAAGTTCCCTTGTGCCCTCCTGCAATCAATTCCTCTTTTTCCTGCCCAGAGGTAGCCACTATTCTGACTTCTATCACTACGGATTAGTTTTGACTCTTCTTGTCATGGAGAAGTTTTAAGAAGGGGGTGACATGATCAACTTCATGCACTGAAAAAACCCCCTGGCAGCAATACGGGAGAAGAATCAGAACTAGGTGAGACTAAAAGCAAAAACAAAATGAAAAAAGAGTGGCCAGAGAAAAGGAAAAACCATTTCAGGAGCGCATATTATCACAGAAATCATGGGAGAGATTCAAGCAGGATGGAAAGATGGATGGCTGGTAGGCAGGTAGGCAACAAAAGGAGCGGTCACAGGGTGAGCGAAGGAGCTGAGCAACTTTATACAGGAGTCTCTTTTCTCTGTGAGGAGAAATTCGAAGTCATGGTCTAACAGTGAAAAAGGAGGGTAAACAGAGAGCTTGAGGAGAGAAATAAAAGTCTAAAATATTCCCTTTGGGGCAGCAGAGCACGCTGGGAAGACACGGAAGTGTGGTCCAAGGGTACTGAGGACTGGGCTGAAGCTGGAGACCATAAATGTGTACAATTGTAAAATGCTGGCACTGGATGGAGGCCCAGAGACCTTCTAGTTTGGTCATGTCTCTCACTTTCACTCACTGTTTCTTTCTATTTTTTTGACTGTACTAGCTGGGTGGTTCTGAACAGATGATGCCAAGAAAGTGTCTCGGCTGTCTCTCCCCGTCCCCAGTCAATGAACTCTACTGAGCCTCAGTGACTAAGGCTGGCAGGCAAGTGATGCTTGGTGGGTATGAGCAAGACCTGCTCGGCCCAGAGAGCTGATCCTTAACTGCCCCCCTGGGTCAGGCGAGGGCTCCAAGAGAACAATCAGACTTCAATACTCTGGAGAGAGTCTGGTCCAGAGAGGTCCACCGGTTCCTGAGAGGACGGGTGATGCTGGTCTCTGTGAGGCTTCTTAGAAGGATATCTCCTGGTCCCTGTGACACCCAAGAAGCCCGGAGAGGGAAGAAGCTCAAGTCTTCCCTATTCTGGGCTAGGAAATTGCCAGGTGTGGATGCCAGAAAGCTTGGCCGGGGCCTACTGACATCTCGGCAGCAATGGCTCACACACTGGTGACCCAGAGGCTGCTGTGCCCTCCCTGCCTGAACTACAGGTAGTTGGAAGAATAGAAGAAAAGAAAGACAACTACTTAATGGGACCTAGCAGTCAGATGTAGGAGAAGCAAATAAGAGTGCCGTGGAGATGGTGAAACTTAAGATTAACAGAACCACTAACGGAGACAGACAAAAATTTTTATAATAGTAAGACCAAAAAGGAAGGTCAATTATGAGACAAAGAAGTTTCTCAGAGTTTTCAAAACATGATTTCCACACCAAAAAAAGCTCAATTGGTGGGGGAAACAAAAAAAGGAGGGCTAATTGCTGAGATCCAATTAGTGTCCAGAAGATCAAGTAGCGCTATCTTAAAATTCTGAGCAGAAATACAAAGGGATGAAAATTGTGAGACCTAGAGGACAGACCTGGGAGAACAAACACGTAGCAGGGAATTCCGAAAGGGGAAGAAGGAACAGGTGGAGGAGCTAAGGCAAATAAATAACTGAAACATTTCCCCGGGCTGCAAAAAAAAGATTTATCTGGACACTGAAAAGACTGAAGGATACACATGTAGACACATTCCAGTGAAATTTCTGTATACTAACATATAGAGAAAAATTACACATGCTTCCAGTAAAAAACAGCAAATAACACTGGCTTTGAACTTCTCATTTACAACAATGTATACCACAAGATATTTCAGTAATATCTACTAACTCCAAAGAAAGGCTTGTGCCTGCGCCTTAAACCCCATAATAGCCAAAATATTCACCAGTGAGGGTGAAAGTACAAGGATTGAGAGAGGGTGTCACCCATATACCTGCCCAGAGGAAGGTACCCGAAAAGAACTTCACTCAAACAACAACTGAAACAGAGACCTAAAATGGGAAGATGAATAAAAAGAGAACACTGCTCAGGGACTTTTTCTTTGAGCATGGAAAACTTTCTTCAGATAAAATTATTTAAGTGCGAGCTCAACATCTAACATAGAAAAAATCAGAGGGTCTAGTTCAAGCGGGGTGAAGGCAACGGGCTGGCGCTCTGCATTTCTCTTGCTCATCTCAGCAGTTTCAAGGTAACCTTGGGTGCCCCAAACTATGTTCTCAGATTATGCGACAAAAACTGTAATAGAGCTAATGAAGTGGGAACACACAATACTCAAAACTAAACTTATCTACTCTTTCTCCTGTATTTTCCTTATGATTAATGGTCCTCACCTGAACTGGGAACCATAGTCTCTCTGCTTTTGTAATTGCACCATTCTCTTAAGTTTCATCAATTCTGCTCTTCAACATCTTTCAAATCTGTTGATGATCATCATCTACTTAATGATGGACCGACTACAGCACTTTCCTCTCTGGCTCCCTGCCTTGTGTGCCTGCCCTTCTGGAACCCACATTTCATGCTGACATCTAAGTAATAATTCTAAACAACGATCTGATACTTTCCTCCACGCTTAAAATTCTTCAACTGCTCTCCATTGCCTGCCTAGAGTAAAAACGCCTTTTCACCATGGCATACAGGCCTCTTC